>VZTL01021167.1:9282-27681 GCA_013400535.1 Scopus umbretta
TTATGGTTGGACTAGATGATCTCAGAGGTCTTTTCCAACCTTAATGATTCTATGATAAATAAGATAGATATCTCAACCTACAATTTAAATAATTGCATGTGAGCATAAATTGCCTTTCTCTTGGAAAATATAAGTAAAACTTAGTTTTAATTTAAAAAAAAAAAGAAGATTTTGCATATCTTTGTAGTTTAAATATCTCTGTCTAGTAAAAAGTCCAAAAGTTCCAAAAGTTTTCCTTTGGTTTTGTATGTCACTGCATCATGAGTTAAAAAATTACAGTTAAAGGGGCTAAATCCCAGTTTCTTCCTAGTCTACATTTGAAGTTAGTAGAGCTGCAAAGGAAAATTATATATTTTTTATTAAATCTGTGGCAAATCAGTATTATCTACAAAAAATAGTTACTTAATCGTAAAACATGAGACAAGTTATGCATCAGGATAAATTTAAAATAAGTGAACATTGACTCTCTTTATGTTGCATATTTGGAGAGCCACCAGATATGCACAATAATTGTACTAGAACAATATGGTTTATGTAACTTTTGGCTTTGGGGGAAGAAATGTTTCAGCCTGCAAACTGGAAACAGAAAGTGTTTCTAAATTCCATTTAGTGGTTACTAATTAGTCACTGAAATAGTTCAATGTTATTCAATTATCAGAGTCAAATAATCAGTAAAGGAAAAAAAATTGCTTCTTCTCTTGGAACTATTCACCATCAAGTGACTTATTTTGTAATTATATGAATGTCCATGCTTTCAGCTCAAATTTCTATCAGAGACTTTGTATAATTAAATTGCCATGGCAGCATTTACGGATTCTGTCAAAACCAGAGCAAAACCAAGAACTCTTGCTGTTTGCTGTTTGCAAGAGTTGCATGACTGTGTCAGGTGTGACCACATGCCACATAATACTATCAAAATGCTGTTTAAGTGTAACAGGCAAGTTCATCAATTAAGCCTTCAATGAAGAAATTGAGAATTTCTCTGTCCTTATACAATTCAAAGAATAAAGGAATAAGATTAAGTAAGATAATGTACAATTGCAAAAGCTGATAGATAATTTCAATCTCATACCTTAGTATTAAAGCTCAGTGTACAAAGGGACTATATCCCATGTCCTCCTAGTAGGTGGCCCTCAGAGTCATTAGAACTATCTTCTTAAAATGACCCAGCAAGAGCAATCAGTTTTATGTATCCAGAACTGCCCATCTGCGTGTTCTTTCAAGGAATACAGTATATCAGTTGAAGTGCTCATTGCTCAGGAAAATCATTCTCATCTTCAGTTTACAATATGCTGCACTAGAGTTAATCAAGCAAACTTTATTGATGTTTCTGGCAGCATTTCATGATTTAGCATTTAACAAATTATTCTAGAACCTAAATATGCATGGCTGAATAGACATGGAAAGGTGGGAGGGACTTAAGCGTCAGATAAATCAAAGTTACCCGTTTATCTCTAATGTGTGGGTAAAAAAAGTAGTCTTTTCTTTAGTAATCTTCCATCTAAAGTTAACCTAACTTAATATGGGTTTCCAGCACAGATTTTAAGATAACTTATGACAAATAAAAATCCATGAAAAAGAGGGGAATGCAGATTTGTGTTTCAAGGAAATTACTAAGCAAGGGAGTAAAACTATAAACTTCCAAAACATGTATCATTAATAAAATTGAGGGATTATTCGCTTGAATGTGCATTTCGTTCTGTGAAATCCAGTCCTGGACTCACTGAAGTCCAAGTAACAAACTTGGATCACTTTCATTTGCGGTAGGACTGCACCTTGGCTATGAGAGGCATACTGAAGATGGTATTTCAGTGTCGTATTGAGTCTTGCAAGTTATACCGCCTTACCTCCAGTGTGGTAGCATATGGCAGAGGACCAGCATGATGAGATGAAGATGAGGCCTCCCTCATCCTTTCTTCCTTGAGAACATTGAGGCAAACGCTGGATGTGCTTCCCCATTATTTTTCTTTCCATGTGTTCGGACTTGCTGTTTGTTGTTAAGATGGGGTATGAGTGAACATCATACACTTGATTCTTGGGATATTTTGCAGAGACATTGTTAGAAGCGTGAATACAAAGTCAACAAACTAACCTCCAAAATTCTTAAATGATGTTCAAGTGGTACTGAATATGATATTCAGTGGTTAGTACCAGAGGTGAGCAAAGTGGTCTCAGCAGGAGTTATTCCTTCTACATTTAAGTTGAAGATGCAATGTGAAAATATGGAATATTGATAATTCAATGGAAAGACATCATTGTCGTGGACTTTTTGCTTACTTTTGGTTTAAAGTTGTAATAAATTTTATTGAAATTACGATTATCATGTATCACACAGGTTTGGAAGGTTACCAGCATTCTAAATTTGGGCCGACATTTTGAAAAGTGTGACCTTGCCTCCCTTTCCTCCTCTTTTTACTTTTCACTACTTGAGATGTAAGAATATGTTTATGGTGTACTTAGTGTAGTTGCCAGGAAGAGCAGCTGGTTTTCACAATCCTTGCAAATTTAGAATTAGGCAGCAGAGATTAAATGGCCATTTTGAAATTTTAAGGTTATGTAAAACTGTATTGTTTGATGATAAGAGGGAATCGCTCTTCTTTTGTTTCCTAAATTTAGGATGACAACAATGAATTAATCCAGGGTACTGAGAACCTTGAGATCAGCCACAGCAGGCGAGGAACATCTAATTCCGCAGTTTTTAAAGAGATCCCATTAAAGAGGACGTCATGGAGAAATGAATACTGGAAGAATAAGGGACACAGCGAACATAACCTCGAAGAGACCATCGTATCAAAACCACAGAGTTCCACTCTGAGAAAAACAGATTCTGTTAGCTCTCAGGGAAGCTTAAAGCCTACCCTTTCTCTTTCTCCAACTGGAAGTAAATCTGAATCCTTTAAAGTAATTCCAAATGGATCTGAAAAAAATGGAAGATATCAAGGAGTTTCTAGTCAATTAAAAAGATCCGTCAGTAAAAAGTCTCTCAAGAAAATCTCAAGCGAAAATTCATGTCTGACGACACAGACTTGTGTAAGTGATTTTTATTTTGAATTGAAATTATTGGATTGTGTAGAGAAGCTATATTAGATGTACCCATTTGCATGAAGTGCGAAATAACACGTCTTTCATCCAGATATATTCTGGTCTCATCATAACAGTATTTACTGAGCTCAGTCTATTGTAAGTTGATTTTGTAGTTTTTTGTGGCACAGAAAATAGTACTCCAAATAAAACAGAAATCACAGAGGTTTATAGATAAAAAGAGGTGTCATTAAGCAGCTCACATTTTGGAAATATGTGAATTAGAAAGTAGTTTGGGGCTGACAGATTACAAAGGAAAATTGACAGACTTTGAATTAATATATTAATGAGTGGCCATAGAAAGAGCATTAATCTAGGTACTTCATAGTCTCTCTGTGACAGCCCTGAAAAATAATAAATTATGTCATTGAGGGCCAGCAGTAAGGCTGTGTCATAGGCTAAATTGCCAGGCTACTAAAGGAATTGTTATATTCACCGAAGTGTTGTTTTATTCCTAGTTTTTTCTTCCTGGATTCTCCTTATGGAAACATGCGGTAATTTGAAGAACAAGTTTGTCTGATAGCTAATTATGTTCTTAAATATTCCCTAATAGCTAATCATTGCCTTTTCAGCTTATAATGATGTGCTTTAAATCAGGAGCTAGGGCTTAAGGATCAAGTGTATTCTGTAAGTCACAAATGAGACAGTATGTTACTGTTCCATGTTTTTAGATGGAATTCTTCAGGGCTTAGAATTACTACGGATCCATATCTTTTAACATGTGACCTCTTCTCTAAATGTGTTATGAGTAGATTAGATTTATTCCTGAGCATCTGAGAATGGAACAGGCCAAACTTCTTCCTCAGGCTTCAGAGATCTTTTTTTCAGATGTCAGCTAACACCATATGAGACCAAAGACTTACATAGCCAGCATTGGCAGTCCAGCAGCGGTCAGTCATAGATGGTTAGGGAAAAAAAAAAACAGTGCAAAGACAGAGCAAGCATCCAGTGATACTTTGCCAGCATGCCCTGCAGGCTTCCTTCCCGCAGTCCACAGCTTAGCAATTTCTTCAGTGAAAGGTGTTGTCTTTGTGGTAAATAACTGGTGGTGGAATTTTTTTACACAGTTTTGTGTAGTTTCTTTTTGTATCTATATGGTCTTTGCCTTGTGACAGTGAATTTCAGTTTAACTGCTACTTGTGGGGAAAAAACAGATATCTCCTTATATTTGTTTTGAATGCACTGTCTCCGTCTCACTTTACTGGTGCTTTCTCATTCTTGTGTTTGTTGTAAGAAACGATGAATAATTTTTTTTAATAATTGTTTTTACCTGTGCCACTTACTATTTGATGGCTGTATATCATATTCCCCCTCAATTGTCTCTTCTACAGGTCAAGGAGTTTCACAGTGTTTAGTCCCAGGATTGCTGTTTTGCGATTTTTTTTTTTTTTTTTTTTTTTTTTTTTTTTTTTTATAAAGAGGCGTGTTTTTNTGTACACGGCTGTCGTCTGCCCTTTTCTTTTTTTTTTTTTTTTGGTCAGTTTTACACAAGGACGTTGAATCTAGCTTCTGCATGATCATAGAATCATAGAATTATTAAGGTTGGAAGAGACCTCTGAGATCATCTAGTCCAACCATCAACCCAACAACACCATGTCTACTAAACCATGTCCTGGAGTGTCACATCCACACGTTTTTTGAACACCTTACATCATTAATGTAAGAATGGGTTTTGGATAGTAATATCTTGAATCAGGTATTGCACACTGCTGGGGACCAAAAGAATGAATGCTTCTCTCTTTTGTGGCTCTATGAAGCAGTTATGTATTCTTTGGAAAAAAATTACCTATAGTAATACCTTGCAACATGACATATACCTCATTTGCACGAAGGAAAGGGACATCTTCCATCATTACTGTGTTTTCTGTCCTTGTAGCTTGTCTCTTTTGCTACAGGACACCACAGTCACCATTCCAGTCAGGGGGATATGCTGTCATTCTGCTATGGGAATTTTAACCTGTAGCAATTCTATTACTTGTTGATACAGTTAATTTTAGTTACCTGATTTGACAGCATCTGTGAAAGGAAAAGCAGGAGTGACTACTTCCATGGCACAAAGCTGCTACTACTACTGGGGCAGAGTCATTGTGCAGAATGGTTCTACCTACCTACTTTTGGCTGCTATGGCTGCTGAGGATGGACCATGCTGCAGCTAATTGTGGATATAGGAACTAGGGACTAGGAAGAGCAATCCAAACTGGGCATCAGATTAAAGAACAGTGTCTAGGAAAGCATGTGTTCAGCTTTTCTGTGTGTCTTTGGTAGGGAAATGTATGTACTGCCATGCCACTGCTGCTTCAGTGCTTTTTTGTGAAATGAGTCTCTTTTAGTACTGGCATAGGGGTTGGGGTCTATGTCTGTCTCAGTCCTGCGAGATAGTCTTTCTGACTGCAGGTTCTAGAAATCTCTTCCTGTATTCTGCAAGTACCTTATTGGATAGTAGAAAGGCACTTTTCCTGATAAAAACAGAACATCCTTTTCCATGAAGGGTGTGGAGACTGGTTTCCTTCGGGAAGGAAGCGGATTAGGGGGAAGCAAGGGGAATGAAATACAATAATGCAGGTAAAAATCAGAAGCAGTGCTGAGACCTTATGGTGATGAAAAATATCAGTGGCTTGTGATCTTAGACAATAAAAAGAAAAAGATTTTTTTTTAAAGCAGAGAAAATCCTCCCAATAGCAGCATATGTTCTGTGTGTTTATTATCCGGAAAAGACATTAGAATTGCCACTAGTGATGTAGCAAATGTGGAAGAATGCAATGCATGTGTTCTTTTTTATTTGGGAAGAAGTAAGATAATGTTTCTGTAATTTTTAGTGATAGGAAAACCCCAGTTGATACTGATAGTCTGATTCTCCGTTTCTTAGGTGTGTTAATATCCATGTATCTGTCTGTAAGCATATAACAAAATTTGTTTACATTTTACATTCCCTTTCCCACCTAGTTTTATCTATAGGAATTTATTTTTTCTAGTTTCCAGTAACTATTTACATTTTTATGATTAAATATATTCCTCCCTTGTTTCCCAATTCTTTCAGTTTTGGAAAATTGTTCCACTTAAAATTCAACTATGTTTATTACTAATCATGAATCTAATCTATTTGTCCATAACAAATTAAATGATATGTTGATTACTTTTCCTAAAGGATGTTATCAGTGTTTAATGCAGTGATCAACTTTGTCCTGTAGCTATGTAGTAGCTATGTAGCTATGTAACTATGTTACTATATGTAACTATAGCTAAGTAGCTATGTAACTAAATATAGACTACCTAGGTGAACTGCAGTTAAGTTTTTAAAGTGTTAGATATATTTTACAACTTTTTTTGTCATATTTTGTTTTAAAAGATGAAAGAAGAGAGCTATCATTTTCCTCTGCTCTATAAATAGTTGATTACTAAGTTAGACAGTAGGGTTATTACCATACTGCACTTGCAGCTGTAAATGTATTGCACATGTAATTTGTTGCTTGTGTTTTTTGCAAGGACAAAGTCTATTACCAATGTATAGAAACTCAGTACAGGCTTTGTTTTACTGCTACAAGATAGGAGCTGAAAGTATCTGACAGGTTTAGCTCTCATAATTGATTTGAGCAAGTAATAAAATTTTGCCATCCAGAAGTCTTTCCTTGCAGTTCTTTGTTACTTCTTTCTGTACTAGGCCACGGTCAAAATTTGACGCCAAATTGGAGTGCCACTGACTGCCTTTTGAACGGTAGTTCTTTATACTAGGAAGTAGGTTTATCTAGCACTTACAGAATAAAGTCAAATATATATTTTTATTAATTTTTATTAAGAATATTGCAAATCATTTTAAAACTAATATAATAAGCTGTTTGATTGTGGCCTTTTTCTGACCACATACATATGTAAAGCTTTTTTTGTATCTGCTGGAACAGTTTTGCAGGAAGAAACTAGTATTCTAGGTCCCCACAAGTTTCAAGAAAAGAAGTGCTTGCATATAATATTGTTAGCTACAGTGAGACAGTACTGGAGGGTTTTGTTAGCTGTGGGCATGTAATTATTTTATTTCCATTTTGAAACACTGTTCATTGTTTTAAGAATTATGTATGAAAGGATAGTTTTGTATGAAAGGATATTAGAATGAGAGTTTACAAAGAAATAGTCTCTTCTAATCTGCTCATACAGAGGACTGGTAAAGAAAAAAAATGCTTAACCAACCCTTTCTGCAATCGATTTGCTAACTACTAAATACACTTTAAAGACCTTGTTGCTTGCAATGTTTTATTCGTGTTTTAATAGAGCTTGCTATTATTAAGTCAAATATTTTAAATTAAGAAAGAAGTACAACCCTCTGGGTAATATTGCAAGCAAGTAGATAGCTGGTAAAGTTTTCCACACGTACAACTACATTCAAACAATTCTGAATTAATCATGTGAACCTAGAAGAATGCAAATGTCATTATATATGAAAAAAAAATCTTTAAACAACAAGTTTTGTCAATCTAGCAAAAGTTCTAAGCACTTAATAAAAATACTTTATCGTAAGGGGAGGATATGCAAAAAGACAAAATAAGCTTTTAATTACTAAATGAAGTATTAATTTTAGACAAATTTATGAGTATTGCAAAATTACTTCTTACATCAAAAGTTTCTCCTAAATTACAAAGTGAACTTAATCTCAAATTCAGTTTTCAAATTCTCTCTTTGAAAAGTGGCTAAGGCCATATAAAACCTGTGAAGAAGTTTTTTTGCAGTAGTCATCTGAAGCTACAGAATAAATAGAATATCAGGTTGGAAGGGACCCCAAGGATCATCTGGTCCAACCTTTCTTGGCAAAAGCTCAGTCTAGACAAGATGGCCCAGCCCCCTGTTGAGCGGAGTCTTAAAAGTGCCCAGTGTAGTAGAGTCAACCACTTCCCTGGGGAGATTATTCCAATGGTTGACTGTTCTCATTGTGAAAAATTTTCATCTCTTGTCCAGTCGGAATCTCCCAAGAGTAACTTATAACCATTACCCCTTGTCCTCTCCATGTGACTCCTTGTGAAAAGGGAGTCTCCATCTTCTTTGTAGCTACCCTTTAAGTACTGCTACATGGTGATGAGATCACCTCCAAGCCTCCTTTTCTCAACGCTGAAGAAACCCAGTTCTCTCAGCCTTCCTTCATATGGCAGTCTTCCAGTCCTTTAATCATCTTGGTGGCCTGTCCTGGTTTCAGCTTAATTCAGAGTTAATTTTCTTCCTAGTAGCTGCTATAGTGCTGTGTTTTGGACTTAGTATGAGAACAATGCTGATAACACGCTGATGTTTTAGTTGTTGCTCAGTAGTGCTTACACTAGTCAAGGACTTTTTAGCTTCCCATGCTCTGCCAGGGGCACAAGAAGCTGGGAGGGAGCACAGGCAGGACAGCTGGCCCCAACTGCCCCAAGGGCTATTCCATACCACCTGGCATCACGTTCAGTATAGAAACTGGGGGAGTTGGCCGGGGGGGCAGCGATCGCTGCTCGGGAACGGGCTGGGCATCGGTCAGCGGGTGGTGAGCAATTGCATTGTGCTTCACTTGTTTTGTATAGTCTTTGCTCGTTATTATTATTATTATTTTCTCTTTCTCTACTGTCCCATTAAACTGCCTTTATCTCGACTCACGGGTTTTAGGGTTGGGTTTTTTTCGGTTTTCTCCCCCATCCGACCAGGGCGAAGGGAGGGTGAGCGAGCGGCTGTGTTTGGTGCTTAGTTGCCAATTGGGGTTAAACCACAACATGGCCCTTCTCTGGACCCCCTCCAGCCTGTCCACATCTTTTTTGTATAGTAGGGACCAGAACTCTACACTATATTCTAGGTGTGGCCTGACAAGTGCTGAGTAGAGTACGATAATGACTTTCTTATTTCTGCTGGTGATGCCCTTTTTGATGCAACCCAGCATACTATTGGCCTTCTTGGCTGCAGCAGCACACTGTTCACTCATATTGAGCTTCCTGACCACCAGGACCCTTTCCACAGAGCTGCTCTCCAGCCAGGTGGATCCCAGTCTGTGCTGCACTCCTGGGTTATGTTTTCCCAGGTGCAAGACCTTACACTTGTCCGTGTTGAACTTCATGAGGTTCTTGTTAGCCCACTCTTCCAGCCTATCCAGATCTTCGTGCAGGGTGGCTCTCCCTTTTGATGTGTCTGCTTCCCCACTCAGTTTGGTGTCATCTGCAAATTGCATCAGGCTACACTTAACCCCATTATCCAGATCACTTATGAAGATACTGAATAACGTTGGGCCCAATATCAACTCCTGGGGGACCCCACTTGTGGTGGGTTGCCAGTTTGAAAAAGAGCTATTTAACACCACCCTTTGGGTGCAGCCTGTCAACCAATTCCCCATCCACCACACAGACCACTTGTCCAGGCCGTAAAGCATCAGTTTCTCCAGGAGGCAGCCATGGGGAACAGTATCAAAAGCCTTGGAGAAGTCCAGGTAGACAATGTCCACTGCTCACCCCATGTCAGCCAAGCAGGTCACTTTATTGTAGAAGGCCACCAGATTTGTCAAGCATGATCTGCCCTTGGTGAAGCCATGTTGGCTTTTCCCAATCACGTGCTTCATTGGACTTGTGATGGCCCCCAGAAAGATTCGTTCCATAACTTTCCCAGGGATTGAAGTAAGGCTAATGGGCCTATAATTATCCAGATCTTCCCTTGAGCCCTTCTTGTAGATAGGGGTAACGTTTGCCTTCCTCCAGTCCTCTGGGACATCCCCCATTCTCCACGACTTCTCAAAGATTATGGAGAGTGGCCTCACAATATCAGCCAGCTCTCCCAAGTAGTCCAAACTATTTCTCCTTTATTACAAAGAGTTTATTGTACAGGATGTTTAACACAGAAAATTGTCATTACCTCTATTCTCCTTTCTAAGTATGGTATTTCTAGAGTGAGACCATTAGAAGAAAAGAAAATAGAATGACAATTTGAAATAAGCTGGGAAAAAAAAATGCTTTAAATTGATTTGTAAAAATTCCAAAAATCTGTGCATCTTTCTTCATAGGTGTAAAGGAAAAGACAAGCAGGGTTGGGTGATGTTTTGTTTTTATTGAAAAGAGAATGAGAAAAATGTTCTTTCAATGCTTAGTGCTTTTATTCTGCATAGCACTAGTTCATGCTGTCATTTTAATGACTGCATGCCAATTGCTTCTTATATGACGTAAGAAAGATAATCTGAAGCTTCTCTTATAATAATCAAATAAATGCAGAAGGCTTCTATATAGGAAAATTAACAAGAAATCAGCATCTTCGGTAAGATCAATAGAAGTTATAGCTGCTGTAGATCTGGTAGAATACTAATACATCAGAGCAAAGCAGACTTCCCAGACATAACATAGCAAGCTTTGTATGAAGTGAACAAATAACTAATAGTAACTGAACTAATAACATATGTTCAGTAAGGGTCTAGTGAAAACATAATGTATTGCTTTAGGATTAAAAATGGTAGTAATAATCACACTATTCAGGAATGGAGCTTGGACCTTAAATGCCAGAGGTAAAAAAGGGGTGGCAGCCGTACTAACAGCTTCTGTCATCTTCTTATATCTTGTACAGAACGGCAGACTACATTTATGTGTGCCAAAAAGTAGCCTCTGTGTGCTTAATGAGGTGATTCTGTAGGAAAAATCTTCGCAAAGACATTTGACTTAAGAATTTGAGATACATAGTAAATAATGAAAAATGTTTGCAATAGGCTGTAGATTTAATTGTTTTTCACAAAAATTTGCATATTTGCACATACAGCTGTTGCCATGTGAGTGCCCATCAGTCATAAATCCTGTTTTAAGTGATATATTTACCTGCTGATTGTCAGCTTGCAGGCAAACTTCCCATCAAAGGTGGTTTACTTTGTTATTTCAGTGCTCATTTTCTTTTTGACCGGTTATTTGCAATAGATGGCTTTAAGTGAAATCTAATGTCATGGTAATCAGAACGAAACATCAGAATAGAGTTCTGTTCTGATATCTACTAGTAGATACTAGTAGATGCTAGTAGATTTGGTATCTACTCCCAAAAACTTAATGTTGGGCAGCAATCTTTACTGAGCACTAGTTAATTTCTTAACTAGAATTAAAATAGGAAGTATTATTTTACATACTATTGAGGTAATAACTGTTGATTTCTTTTATGGCAGCCATGAGGAAATAAAAATATGCTACATGTTTTTATTCTAAAACTATTTATGCAAATGCCTGGTAAAATATTCTAGAGCTTGAGCTGAAATCAAGGTTCTGTTCATTGCATGATGCCATTACATGTATTATTAAAAAGGAAAGGTTTCTCCATCTGTCCTTGATCCAGAATTCCCTTCCAGTGTGCACTGTATTGCACATCCTACACTTTGAGTTCAGTGCTGCGAATGAATCTATGAGCATATCCCCAGTTAAACTACTGGAGGGGAAATAAGTAAAGTAGTATCCTTCTTTCTCTGGCTTTGCTCTGATCCCAAGGACAAAAAAAGCTGGGAGGAAAGGGGATCAGATGGTCAATAACACTTCTTTGATTCTCGAAAATACAGGTTTATTAAGGTATATGGAAGTCCCTAAAACAGGAAAAAGTACTGTATGTCACTGAAAATAACCTCCTTTTTCAGCAGTGTTGTCATATAATCTTTCTAGTGAAAGTGAGCACTTTGCGTGCGAAATACAAAACAATATACATGAAAATCTAGGATATATACATATCTTTTTGCAGTTTCCTTAAAATGAGGAAATCAATGTCCAACGTATAACATCGTTTGTGGGCTGTATACGTCATACCTCTGTGGTGCTGAATAATTGAACCTATAGTATAGTTCATTAATCACGTCATGAGTGTTTTTAAAAGCAGATGTCGTGTTTGTGTGATGTCATAGCCTGAAGGTATTGAACATTGCTATACTGTTTCTCTTACTAAGGTAAAGCTGCAGTTCAAGTTTTCCTGTGTCTCAGGTGTGACCAATTCATGATTATAATCCACAAAGACGACTTAGATATGTGTCTTGTATACATAGGAAGAAAGCAGAGGAGGTTGTAGTAATAAATTCAGTGTGTAACATTTCAGTGTGTCTTCTGGTGGTAAGGTGACTTTTGTACCCCCAGAAGACACACTGAAACATTGCACGCTGGATTTTGTAGCAGGAAAAGCTAGCAATGTTCCTATCACTAGTACTGCTGACTTGCTTGTGTTCTTGAGGTCTTCGGTTCCCCTGTACCTCCCCACAGCGAAACAGACTGTGAGATTGCCTCTTCTGCCAGGACCACGATAAACTCTTGATCTAAATGCCCTCGTTCTCTTTACTAGTATCAAAGCACTGTCCCTCGTTGGGGTACTGTTACATAGTGTCATGGAGCCCACTGGCCATATTCCAGTGATCTAAATCCTCTGAAGTCACTCCTTGGATTCACTTTTCAAGCAGAAATGCTTTGTAATTCCATTCAGAACCAAAACTAGAGGCCTCAAGTGTTAGACCTGTTCCTTTGTGAAACAGCAATCTGTGTGGACCCTTTAAAAAAAAGGAAAGCTTTTCTTAAAGAAGGAATTCTTTAAACAAAGGTGATGCCACAGCAGGTTGGGTGAGCTTAAACAATGATATGATGAGGTTTTGCATGAGGCACAAGTACAAACTGCAAAATAGTTAATACATATTTTTAGCTTTTGGCCTGTGGATCAAGTTTGATATAACAATTAGAGTTATATTAAGAATTCAACCAATCAGCATAAAGAAAAATGAAAATACAGTGATGTTTATTTTTAAAAGTATATGCTAGCAAGTTACCAAAATAACTTTTAAAATTTAGTGCTGACATGTTGCTTTCCAGAGAAATTTTATGCTGTGCTTGACAAATAACTACATGTTATGTTGATGGTGTTTATGATACTGTGATAACTGTGTGATTTGGTTTATTTCAAGATTTGCATTTAATGCTTAAGCAATTTTAGCTGCTGGATTTTTGAACATCTGAAAGCCTGCTTTTATCTTCTGTTTTTAATTGCAGTGGAACAGCAACTTCACCAAACACCCTGGATCCAAACTGCAGTCCATAACAGTGTTTGTGTTCTTCTTCCTTCCTGTAATTATGTGTAAATATGCCTGATCTTTGTAGCTGAGCAGAAATCTGTTAACTAATGTTTTCTAGTAAACATTTTGTTTCTCTTTTAGTATTGTTGCTTCTTGAAGATTCCCCAAGAGATTCTCAAAGGTATCTGTTTCATTCATATATTCTGTTCCATGATCCTGTCTATATTGACTTTTCCATTTTATTTCACAGGAGTATGACTGGAAAAATTACCAGTCAAACAGACTGACTTCATCTGAACTACAGATGCTGGCTAGCTTGAAGAGACAACAAAATGAAGAATTAAGGGATACTGGGATCTCACATGGGCTGAGCGCATCACAGATAGACAACTGCAATGTTAGCATAAGTACAAGCAGTGATGATACAGCAACCTGGAACTCTTGTTTCCCACCAGTAAGTCTAAACCCACAGTGTTGTCTCTATATAGTTTCTGTCAATTCTGAGACTCAAGGATCTTGAATATTAAAGTTTCTTTGAGTAGCTTTGAAATTTAAGGTATCATTACCAAACGTTTTTTAGAACTTACCGAGTAAAACACGCAACCAAAACATGTGCACTTCCAGCAGGTTCTGTAGTACCACCATGGACAAAGAGCAAATCTATTATATATATTCCTTCCTGAAATCCGGAATAATCGTGTAGGCTGTGCAGCTTGTCACAATAGTGGCTGACAACCTGCAGGTGTGTGATGTAGTACTTAAAAATAGTTCCAAAATGAATGAAACCCAGATATACCAGTCAGCAACTGCATTACAGTGTGAGTAATGGAAAATAATTGCTTCTTATGATGATAAAGTCTCATTACTGAAAAGCTAACTGTTTAAAGGACTGAAGCAGGAGAACAGCAGCAAAAAGCCGCAGTAGTTCTGAGCGCTTAGTATGTGATCCTGCTCTATTTTACACCCTGTATCCTTATTTGTCATGGTACAAAGTGGTACAAAATCACACACAGCAGCACTGTGTGACAGAGTACTGTTGTAAGAAGCAGAGGAGTGTTTGTTACACTCCACTGAAGAGTATTGAATGTATGAAATCACAGAATAACATTTCAGCAACTATATAAAGGTATTTGCAGGAGCTGCTGTAAAACTAGATAACCTCATACTCCATTTATCTCAGCAACATAGTTCTTATTTTATTATAGGTGAAACAATAATAAACAATGAATGTGGCTTAAGTAAAGCACACAGCACAACTCTCAGAGACAGGTCCGACATTAGAAGAGTAAACACTTCTGTGTTGCCCCAATATAAACTATTGTAGAGTAAATGCTCTAAAATTTTAGGTGCAGATTACCTCCAGGGATCTATAGGGCCCAGATAGAGGCCTGTAGTAGCAATCTTCCATAGTGAATTATCAACACAGTGTTGGCACTTTGTGGTACACTGGTAAATGAAGGTTGCAAATGAGAAGAGGTGTATCAATAAGTGGGTAATTGTACAAATACAAACTTGGTTTACAGAGTAATATTTTGCAGGATATCAGAGAAATATGAGTTGGTTTTAACTACTTGAGATATGTCAACATTACACATTTAGTTGATTTCATCGTATTTCAAATGTGTTTTCTCAGTACTCACTAAATAGACTCAAACATGGTGTAAATCTGCAAGACTGGACAAATGGAACTCAATTAAATAAAAAGAATAGTAGTATCATTAATTTTTGAGTAGTTTAATTATAAGGAAATTGATAAGAATATCTAGACACACCAGGCTTGGTTAATACAAATTACATGACTAAAACAAAATGAACTTTTAAAGTAAAATGTACTGCTCCAGTATTCAGTGAAGCACAATGTGATTGCAAAGACAGTTCTTTGATCTTACTGCCTTGATCAGCTCCTGTAGCTTCAGACTAATAGCATCAGTCTAAAAAAGTATTTAGATATAATAGGTTAGTCATTTAAATTGTAATTTAATATAGCTGTAGTTTTTCGTAATAGTCCTTTGTGGCCATCTTTCCCTGCATAAATCAAGTGTAAAAGGCAACATATTTGTCTGTGAGAGAGAAGTTTTTCAAATTTCATTCAGTTGACTGAAATATTGGTGTCTTACACATACAGCCTTGTCAGGTTTCTCCTCTGCGTTTTGTAAGGTGCATATTGAGGTTTTAAGATTTAATGGCAAGAACCTTGTTTCCAGGAAGAGATAATTTAGAAAGCAAACCTAATCTTTCTTAGATAAGGTCTAACCACTTAGTCCCTTGCTACAACAAAGACAGCTGAAATTCAGCTTCCATAGTCTTCCCTCCCTATATACCTCTGCCTTTACACAAAGAGACTCTCTGTACCAGTACAAAGTCACTTAGTCCACAATATCTATTGATTCCATTTTGCTTTCTGAGATAGCTTCAAGTTTTTGGAGCATGGACTTGTGCGTTTAACACTGCTTGATGTCATTCTGTTCCCATATGTGGAAAAATGCAAAGTAGTCATGTGAGGGTGATAATTCATTTTCTAGACCTTTAGTGTCTAAGGTTATAAACAGCATTTATTAGGGAAGGTGATGATTTAATCATCCCAAGTTGTTTAATACAGAAGCTTTTAAAAGAGTAACTGGGGGCATTTTTGATATGCTGGTGTTACATTTTAGTATACTTTGATATCTTTACAACATTTCAGAAGACTTTGAGAGTAGTGATGCCGTACCAGTATTGAGCTGGGTAGCGGAAATGAAAAAGTTAATGTAGGCCAGTTAGTCTGATATCACTGAGAAACAGTGAAATGTCTGGTGTGGGATTTAGTTAACAGAGATTTAAAGGGTGGTAATATGGTTAATGATAGTCAAGACTGATTTAGAGAAAATGTCCTGTTCAAAAAAATCTAATTTTCTTGGTAAAGTTATAATTTATAAGAGAACTGCTTAGATGTAACATGCTAAGAACATTGTAAATATTTGTTTAAAAATGAGAAGCATACGATATTGATAAAGCACACCTTGAATGAATTTAGAACTGGTCAACTGACAAATAACAAAAGCAGTCAGCAGGGAATTATCTGCAAGTAGAGTATATTAAGAGGAACCCACTTCATGGTTCATTCAGTTCCAGATCTGATATTGTTCAGTGTTTTTTATTGGTGATCTACAGTTTAATAGCCTGTGATACACGTGTGGTCATGAGTTGATCTAATTCTTCCCTCTGGCCTTCAAATCTATAAATCTGTTAGATAATTTCATATAGCTGTTTCAGTGAAACATGTAGCATTCGGATGGGCAGTAGATGTGTTACTGTATGCATAGGTAGTCGATATAACTGAGAGATCAAAATGCATCCTAGTTGGAGTGATGAGAACATGTTCAAAGGTTGTTCCTCCTGGATTTCAGTCTTCTGCCATGTGTGATCTTTGTGTAAGTTCTAAAATAGTAAAGTCATCATTTCTTCAGCTTCGGGTTTTTACCAATAAGTGTTCTTTATGTATATTCATTCCTTATATATATTATGTAAAAAATATATGTGTAGATTAAAAGCAAATTTGGTTTTATGTCACTGATTTTTAGTACCACTATCATTTGCGTTGAGTCAAGAGAATTTGCAAGTGATCAGTCCTTCCAAAATCAGATGTACAAACTGCAGAAAAGTTTGTATATATCTGTAGTCATCTTCCAGTTGCCTAGGCAAATTATTTTAGCAGTGCAGTATGTAGAAAAGAAATAGAAATAATTATCGTATTGTAGTTTGAGAAATTAAGGACAGCATGGTATTCTTGTCATGATTAAACTTCTATGCTTACATGTATTTTCAGGTTGTATCTTTCTGATTATTTAAATCAGTAGTATCTATTGCTTTCTCTTATGTTCTTCAAAGATAAGTAAGGAGTATTTTTATTCCAAATTTTAATTCATTTTATACAGCATTTTTGTCCCTTAGTGGAATCTATGGCAACAGCACCACCAGAAGGCAGCTTTTTGTGTATCTTTCATTTTGAAATACCTATGATGTTTTGCAAGGCAGGGCAGGATATCGTCATGTTAGATAGTGCATTTATGTTTCAAAGTAATATATATAAAATACATTTTTAGCGAGTTTTTTTTTTCCATCACTTGCCATTGTTAGTCTGATTTCCAGATTCATTGAAAATTCTGATATTACTGACTAATGAAACTTAGAAACCCTTCTGAATGTAAAGGCACATAGATCAATCATATCGCTAAGTTGCAGTTAGAACAGATGTCCTTAAACAACTATAAAACAGATATACTAAAACGGTATTTTATAACCTATGATAGTTTACCAAGAACTGAATATATGCTGTCAGGAGGAATCGTTGGAATGTAAGTTGTTTAGCAGCTGCTGTAAACTATGACAGCCAAAAAGGAATGAAATAGCTTTGAATATTATACGTTACCCAGCATAGCTATCAGTTATAAATATGAAAAACTTCTATTTCAAAATAGACTTATTTCAAAGAAGAATTGTAAACCCTTGTAAAATGTGTGTGGGGCACAGTTCCAAATCAGTATCATGTGTATGTGGAACTAAATATTTTAAAATTTGACTGTGTCTTACCTGAATGTTTTCTTAAATCTTAAGGTCTATGAAATTCCATGTTAGCTTTGCAACAATATGAAAGACACAGTTCTGTATATTGCAGCATATAATGTGAAGTTTATAGCCACACATACACACGTTATCCAAGAAAAGTTGCAAAGCGTAGAAAATATTTCTTGCTTTGTTCTAGAGACCCAGTAAGACCTTCCTGCCCTGTCAGGGAGTTGGCCCATTCTTGGATAGCTGTTTCCACACTTCAGGCACCACTTCAGATGTAGCACAGACATTCTGGAGCAAGATCATATATAAGAGAATTCAGGGTATCTTCTTGCATATGGTCCTTGATTCTCAGTCAGAAATGCAAAGGAGCAGGAAGATTCCCCTAGATTGCTCATTGATACATCCTAAGAGCTTGTAGTGGTATAACGCTTCATTAGTAGACTCCAGCATATGCTCACCACCAAGACCTGTCTTTTGAGTAAGGAGTAGTCACAGAGAAGAAAGATTACTTGTTCCCCAAGCAACTTCCTAAATACAAATTCAGTCACATAGGCCTTGATCTGAAAAATATCTGAAAGGGTACTTGCAGGTTCATACCTAATTTGTGGAGGGTCTTCTGGCCTCCTTTGTAATGATTGAGAGAAAGAAAGCCACTTAACACAAAAATGGTCTGGCAGAGCTGAAGTCCGACAGACAAGAGGAGTGATATTTAAACCCAGAATTATTCCAACAGAGAGCTCAGTTTGACAACCCCTGGAGGGATCTGTTCACATCAAGTTAAA
>VZTL01021196.1:16445-39163 GCA_013400535.1 Scopus umbretta
CCCCCGAGGCAGATTGATTTGGAAACTATCCAAGTTCTCTCAGGAGTGGCATCAAATTCGCTCTGTTTTCTCCACACCTGACCCATTCTGGCTTGCTTTAAATGTTAAAACTAGCAAGGGCCCAGCCGTGATGGAAAAAAAACAGGAAAATCTTATGACATGCTATCCCTGTACAGTGAAGGTAGCTAATGGGGAATGGTGTTTCAATGGATATACAACAGACTATGTTAAAAGGGAAGTTATCAGTCAGGTTTCTTTTTATATCAGATCATATTTAATAAAGGGGAAAAAATAAATGTAGGCATTTCTAGAACAACTGTACCTACCTATGGACCACTCTGTACCCATCTGTGTATAGCCCTTTACTCATGCAGTAATAAAAGCAAACCTTTTCCATATTCACACTTTAAAACACACACTGCAGTTCAATCTGATATTTCACATAATAATCAAACCAATTCCCCTGCTAATAGCTACACACACATTTGTGCGTCAGTTCTTTAAATACCCGACCTTTGGGAAATAGGCCCTGGGTTGGAGCAGGAGGTACTCGGGCTGAGCATACAATGAGTTTAAATGGAATAAGCTAATTTGTCACTGTTTTGTTATGATTGAATATATGTGTTTAGAATGAAATTTAATTTAAATCCAATTTGTAACATCTCTGTGGGTGGGACAAAGGAAAAAAAAAAAGCCCAAAGGATATATTAACTGGATACTGTACTGTGAATGTAATGGGACTTCTGAGTTTAATGTTCAATTAAAAAGCCCTGCATGTTCTTATTACTCTTTACAGGGGTGGGTTTGGGGGAGATTTATGTTACAAAAAAACCCCTGTACAACCCTTTTCTTGTCACAGACTCGTGCGAAGTCTTTACCTGGTACAGTTAAGCCATCTGTTATTCTTGAAGGAAAATTCAGTCACAGAGGTATCGAGATAAACTGAGCATTTTTAACTAAACATTTGCCTGAGTTGCTGTGTCGGTTTCTCACTTCAGAAAATGAAGATGAATTAGTATAACTGGCTGTTGTACTTTGATACGAACCAGAGGAATCTAAGTGGAATAAACAGGCGTGAGCCTTGCGAGGGCTGAGCAGTCACCCGCCGCAGGCGCGGACCCGCACCGAGCAGCGCTGCCGTCCCGCGCCGGCGCGACCAAGGGCTTAGCGAAGCCTGGCGTGGTCAGCTTCATCTCTTCGCCCCCACCTCCTCCTGCTTTCAAAGTACTTGGGGAACATGATAAATGGTAGAAGGGAAAGCAGCTTTTTCCTGCTGGCTGGTGGATTGGCGGTTAATCGGGTGCCTGGCTGGGGGGGGTCAGAGCCTCTAGTTGGGGTCCCAGCTGGTAAAAGTCAGGATTGCTCGGTCGGCTTCCATAAAATGACACTACTTTACACTGGATTTATTCTTTCAGTTATTTTTTTTTTTTCCTTCCTTCTTCACTTGAGGAAAAATGGTCAAATTATCATATATCAAGCAGGGAAGAGACAGGAACTGTAAAGTCAGGAGGGAGGGAGGGGTGGGCAGGCAGGCACTCGCCATTCTTTATATTAAGGATAAACAGCATGAATCAAAGGTATCCAAGTTTGAGTGTATTGGCAATCATTGGTTCATATCACCTTTGCATTGTTTATTTAACCTTGAGTGTCTGTATCCAATACATCCTTTATATAATCACTATTCATAGATATATAAATATATAGCTATAACGGATCCTGCAGAGACAGGTTTATTTATTGTGGACCCTTAAAATACATACAAATAATTAAACACTTCACTTATACAGTATGTTCTTTCATTTGCATGTTATTTACCTAATATTAAGTAAGGACTTATTACAAGCTCTCAAAACAGATATATCCCTTATTGGGTAATTAATACTAATCTTGCAAACACATTAACAACACAGAGACAGTAACAGCTATCTTAGGAGCTGTTACAGTCCATCTTGTAAATCCTGTCTTAGTGTATGGATTAGTTCGTGCTCCTTTGGAGATGAGAGAATCTACAGTGTCAATCCTGATGCCATGCATGGGGGCCAAGTCTGTAGGGATTCCTTCCCCTCCAGATTTCAAGGGTTTTGAATGCAGCTCTAACAGTACGTTGAAGTGTATCCACACGTGGGTGAGAGAGAAGCACACACAAAAACATACCTGCAAATTTGAACAACTTCAGTGTTTTCCATTGTATTTGGTTGACAGTAGAAATAAGAAAACTAAGCCTTCAAATTTAATTTTTAAAAGTTAATTGAAAAAAATCAGAAAGCCCTTTTTAAAAACATTGTTCATTAAAGTAAACAAATAATATTGTTCAATATAGGTGGTGGTGTGGGTTTTTTGCTTTGTTGTTTCTTAAAGTCTCAAAAACCTGCAAGCATGATATTTTCCCTCAGATATAAATATGCTTTCAGGTTGTGACCTCCAGAAATTACTTCCATAAAGGGAGCACTGACTGAAATTATTGTAACCACGATTTTATTGTAATAACTCGCAGAATAGAGATGGTGCAGGAAGCGTGATGGTTTCATATACATTTACTCATGGCTTTTAAAATTACTTCTGTGCCTAGATAGTAGGACCAACCTGCTCTATCTTCCATATGTATATTTATATTTGGCCATCCACAAGAACTGTATTATCCTGTCTCTGAGTAGGAAGTGAATGGTATCTCCTGCCAGCATTGCCTACACTGGCTGTGCTACACCCTCACAGAGCAACTGATGTTACCTGCTGTCTGTGCCTGCATCAAACTTCCTAGAAACATAAGAGCAATTTTATGGGTGCAAAGAGGAGTGTTTTGAGTACAGACCATGTTTACAATTCTAATTGGAATTAATCAAAAAACCAGACAGACTATATACACAAAAAGAAAAGGTACAGTGGCAGAGTATTGATTGAAAGTAAATGGATTCTGTTCCTGTAACCAAATTATCTCAAAAGTACCTTAGGTCCACATTCAAAGGCATGTAAAAGCCCAAGTCATTGTGAATCCAGAACCACCTTCTGAGATCTGAAATATCGGGTTACTTCATGCACTGCAATAAATATTTATATTTACAATCCTGTTTAGTTTGAAACTTGGCTTATCACATATTTGCTGGGATGAGAAACACTCTTGTATTGATTGGCTGTATACAGCATCTTCTGACATAGTCTCTCTTAGAAATGAGTGTTCCTTCAAATTCCTCTTTACCTGCACTGTCAGATCAGTGTTTGTAGTGGCACAAAAGGGGATATGCTACGGATAGTCCAACTTTCATTCTACTGGCGCCCAGTGATGCAGGGGTGGATTTCAGTTCATCATGGGAGAGTTGCTGTAATTGTCTCAGAGCTTCATTAGCTGTCAGTCCTCCCCTCTGTGTCTGACATGTCAAAACCCAGAGACAAGCTGCTAATTTCTTGTTGAAAGCAGCCACAGTCTCTAGAGCTTCAAAAGATATACAAGCTCCTTCCTTTTATGCTAACACACCTGACAAGTGCCAAGTGCTCTTACCTCTCAGTGAAATCTGAAATCAATAGGTTTTGTGGGTGCTCAGAGCTCTCAAGTGGCTCTTTTGAAGACAGAGACCACAGTGCTCCAGCTGGGCTGAGGTTTGGGGGGTTCTTGGCATCCATCTGACTCTGCCACGTTCATCCTGTTTGACCTTGAGCAAGTCACTTAGTCTGCCTCCTCTTCAGCTTCTTGATCTCAAAATGAAGTCCATAGCTTTTTGTACCTAACAGGTCTGTGGTGAAGATTAATTCTTGAATGTCAGTAACGTGTTCAGGTTTTACGGTGATGGTTATTGTACAGAGTAACGTTGTGACTAATATTTGGATCTTTAAGCTGTTCACATTGAGTTGTTCACACTGTATCTATCCTGACTCTACATTCAGACAAGATTTAGGTTGTATCCAACCCAGTCTTGTTCTCCCGAGATGGAAACTCAAGAGCATGTGTTGAAACGTGACCATGACATGCGGTGCATATGTGGGTGCACCATGGAGCACATCTGCCCTACAGCTGTAAGGTGAGATGCTGTGCTGAATCTCCAAGACATGCAACACAGTTTGTCTTCTCCTGAAGCTTGACTTTCTCAAGTAGGTTGAAGGCACCTTAGCAGCTTTGTTATTCTAGGCCTCAGTGGATCCAGAGCAGTCCTTGAGGTAATTCTGTGAAGGCTGTGGGTTCTGCCTACATGGTTGCCTTCAGCAGCAACATGATAAGCAGCAGCTTGTGGCACCATCACACCCTCCCACACTGGGGATGACTAGAATGTGCAGTTGTCTTCCTTGTTTCCTAAACTAGTACATGATTTTATAGCCCTCGGATCCTGTGCTGATCCCAGACAGGCATGTGGATCTCGCACACTGTTACAAAGGAGGAAACCCTGAGAAATGCTAAATGTCTACAACTTAAGTAGAGTTGCTAGTGAATCTCAGCTCTCAGAACTGCATCTCTTCTTTCATTTAAAGTATGATGTATGCAGCCATTTTGCATTTAAAGAAGAATTTTCTGGGTTTTTTAATAGGTGCTGTTAGCCAAAAATATTGTTTAAACACGTAGATGTTTATATAGCCTTTACTGTGATTGCCTTCTGCAATTTTGGAGCTGTTATTTTTAGCTCTTCATTTCTACAGCAAGACCTTTTGGCATCTTTGTGGAACAGGAGCAGTGTCCTGATTTAGCACAGCTCCATGATACTGACATTGTATAACTGAAGGAAGGAAATAGCTCCCTTGGTATGTACTTTTACTGTACGTGGCATAGGGATATCTGTTGAGATTCATTGACAAGTAGAGGCCGTAAGAAGTTGCGGAGTAGCTTTCCAGCAGAGGACAAGGGTATGGAGGCTCCAAGGGAAACAGACAACCTTTTTAATTCTCATAATGCTTAGTCGTCTTTGCTTCCAGGATGAGCAAAGCAGTAAATATCCAGCGAAGGATGTTGATTTGTATGCACAGCAATTGTTGGAATAAAAATCAGTTCAGACCCCAGTGACTCTTGCCAGCCCTTGTTATGGCTGTAGAGATGTGAATGCACAGAAAGTAAATAATACTTGCAATGCAACTTAAAATTCAAGCTACCCTTCAGATTGTAACTCCAAATAGATCATTCTCTTTTCCAGAAACGACTGGAAAGTTTCCACGGGAGGGGAGAGGCAGCAGGGGAGCAGGACCTGTGGAACTGCGCTTGTGTGGGGAGCTGTATCACCAGCCCTGAGATGCTGCTGGCATTTTGTTTGTTGTTAAGTAACACAAAAATCTGTTGCAGAGCAAAACAAAATGAGAACCCTGTATCAGAGTGTAGATGCCAGTCTTGCATTAATAAAACAATAAATTAAATTAATATTTTATCCATGGCTGGTTTTACTTTTTGGGTGGTTTGTTAAGGTTTGGGGTTTTTCTTAAACACTAGTAGAAGGGTATTTCCATTCAAGCTGAACTGAAGTGGAATTACTTCTACTATAGGTAAAAACATATTCAGAGGAACGGCATGCTTTCCCCACAAAGCTAACTGCAATCCCAATTAACACTTCTCAAAACTGAATTTATTTTTTTTCCTCCTACTTCCTAATGAGGTTTTTTCCTCCCTGCTGTCTTGATACAAAGCTTTATGCCGTATGAGTGTGTTCATATGGTGCTTGAGTGCGTTATCTGACCTTGATTGGTGTTTTGGGAGCCAGTTAAATAGATTACATAGAGGTTACCTTGACAACTGTCTTTGCTGATTTAGCAATGCAGTTCATTCTTGGGCACAAGACTCTCAGCAACTGTGGAATTCCACTGACTTCATATTAATCATTAACACAATGTTCTGGGGAGGCTCTGCCGAGCTAGCAATAAGGACTGTATTGAAATTATTTTTTTTTTCTGGGTAAATGTTATAGACCAAGATATGTTTACAGTATGAAATGTTGTTCACAGTCATAAAATGAAAATATATATTCCTGTTTATTTTTTTCTCTCTCTTTTAGTTTCAACAGTAATATTGGAATAATAAATCTCCTATCATGTCTGATGGGAAAAGATGGTCTTTTAAATGAAACTCTTTCCTTAGCATTGATCTTACACCATACCTTCTTTTAGGTCTGCTGTAACCTCGCAGGCATGACAGATAGTTAAATTCAGTGTGCAAAAGCTTATGAGCCTGAAATCTGATCTCTATTAACTTCAAGGAGATTGCCTCTGATACACATTAGTGTTACATATCAGTGAGAATCTGGCCCTTTTCAAACGATGTTTGAGGAAGAGACAGCTACTTCCTTTTTCAGAACTGTTGTTCAAAACTGTTTACAATAGTCTTAAATGTTAAAGACAGTATGTAATCAGGGCTTTGGGCTTAGTCTTTAAAATTAGTCTTTTTACTTTTAAGTACGTGGCTTAATCAGAATGTTGCAGGAGGATGTTGAGATTCTGGGGCTGTAATTTGCAAGAGGCTGGAAACCTTGTGGAAATTAGAAGTTGTTTTTTATGCATTAAATATGAAAATGAATAATGTAGTCAAAGCAGGGGCCACCATGTTTTTTCTTCTGATACGATATTCAGTGTATCTCATAATGTCTTGTCTGCCCTCCCCATTTTCCATCCAGTGTTGTACTGCAAATCCAGCTGGATTTTGGGTCAAAAATGGGTAACCGTGTCATACAAAATGTCATGTACAAAGTCAGGGAAGCACACAGCTGAGGTCTGTGGCACACCTGGATTTCACATGTGGAGGGAGACTGTATGGAATTTATGGGTAGACATAGTAGCTAAATATTTTTGCTAGTGCTATCAGGTAATGAAATACTAAACTTTTTTTTATTTAACTGCCATCATTAGGTTTCAAAGTTAATCCATTACAAATCAGACAGACATTTGTACTTCCTGGAGCGGTCATTTGCAAACTCAGAAAGACAGAATTAATCATGGTGTCTTCAACTCCTGATTTCAAGTTAGTGTTTGCGCAGTCTGAGAACTATTTTCTTTCAAGTGAAATTATACTGAAGAATAACTTCCCCCAGATTCGTTCTTTCCACAGTTCTTTCAGCAGCTCGGTGCTGGGCCGGCACCACAGGCACGAGCCACGTTTGGTGCTCGGGTGAGGTCAGTGCGCGCGTTGCTGGGCCAGGTGCTGCTGTGAGCTGACCGTGGAGCCTGCGGCCACCACAGCTCCTGAGGCTTTTCCTTGGGTGGTTTCTGCACCGAGCACTAGAAATAATGGGATCTTTTCTCTCAAGCAGTGTCTGGGAATGGTCTCGTACACTGTCTGCGGTCAGGAAGGACCTTTTGCTCACTTCAGTGCGGAGGACTCCACTTGACCATGCACGGAGGCAGCTCTGTCTAAACAGATTGCAAATTTTTTGGAGGCAGGTATCTACTATCATTCTGTAAATGGCTTAGTGAGACATTACAGTTGCCTTTGTTGTACTCCCAATTCTGTGTCCCCGATGCTGCCTTGGCATACTGATAATGTTTGAGACAAAACATTGGATGCATCAGTGGCAAGAGTCAGTAGAAACTGGGTTGTGTGGCTGAGTTACTGTACGCTGGTACCAGTCTTTCCTGGTCCTCTCCAGCAGAGCTCTTCTGCATGCCAGACTTAGGATTTCTTAGCATGAAAATATGCAGGTCTGCAGCTGGAGCCTCATTTTGTATATGCACCAAAGTATCTCTGATACAGTATACTTACATTTATTTTTTGCTGGTACAAGTAAGATCAGAATCAGTCTGAAGCAGGCTGGTGGGGCTTGCTGGAAGATTTTCGGAAGAATACCCGAATTCTTCACTGCAAGTGTGAGTGCAGTTGCTTACAGATTGCTTAAGGAAAGGAGCAAAACTTTGTTACTAGAGATTTTAATCTGTCACTTTAAAAGATAGTGAATGCTTCCAATATATGCTCTAGGGTATTTCACAGTTGGCAAAGGCGACTTATTTTGGAGGCCTGTAACCCTGCAAAAATTCAAAAGTAACACACTTGGGGCCTCTGATTTTAAGTTAAGGGGTACAGATGATGGAGATTTCCTTGACACAGTTTCTCTCTTTTCACTTATAGTATCTGGGTTTGAATATTGAGCACAGTGGCACCCAGCTGCCAGCCACCTGATTATGTAGTGCTACAGTATTGTTCCTCCTGGAGAAGGACATGGAATTGCCAAAGTATAAACAGAGAGAGGATGGGTTGGGGTTTTGGGGGTTATTTTGTTGTTGTTTTTGTTTGGTTTGGTTTTTGAGGTGGTTTTGGTTTTTTTAATTGCAACTAGGACAAAACACACGTTTTATCAAAGGAACCTACAGGCATGAAACACCTAACTTCTACATTTTGTAGGAATGGAGTTTCCAACTATCTTTGACTCCTTTGAAAATCCAAAGATCAACTAAAAGTCTTGTTTTAGAACAGGATCTATTGCAGACTGCTTTTAGCCCCATGTCATTTTTACACCCATGTACTCATTCCTGCAAGCTGTGACTCCAAAGCGACCAGAATCAAATCCACTTCTCCCATCTGCCATTCTGATACTGCAGGAAAAGCAGGGAGGCGTTTTTGTCTTTCATGATAAATAAATATCTCCCTTGTTCATATGTGAATCTTCTGTGCAGACCTGGTGGCCCTAGGTACTGATAATTGCCACACTTCATCATTTATAGGAAAAAGGTTTTCCATAAATATCAAATTTCCACTGGCTACAATTTTAAGAAAATGTAATTAAAGCTAAGTATCTATGCATATCAAAGCTTAATGACTAGTCAAGACAAGCATCCATGGTAACATCTGGGATACATCTGTGCTTTAGCCATTTAACCAACCTAGTCAGAAGTTTCAAGGCAGCGTCCAACTGGGCCTGAGAATTTTTCCAAGATTACTTGAATACAGTTTCAGGTCTACAGACTACCTCCTGAGATTAATGGATGTTTATAGCTTTTAAATTTCTGCAGAGGAACAAAAAGGCAGAAACTTTCACAGACTCAGATGTCGCAAGAGCTACTCATTGATTGTCAGGAGGATATTTTAACTAGATATTATAGAAAGGCTTTTAAATTATGAATAACAGCAGTATGGTACATTCTCACAGGAGGTGGTTAAAACTGTCAGTACTGAAGTTGTGCAAAGAGTTAAATAAGGCTTTCTCCAGGCTGATGAGGCAAGTGGCTCTGGAACCTATTAATTCTTTTCCCAGAGAATACTCCTGTGGTATTAGGGCATGGTTCCTAATGGGCTTTGGACTGGAACAAAAGGCATGTTTAGATGCTGATGCTGAAGGCTGCTCTAACTTATGCTTGGGGACTGTCTAGCAATTAGCTTGGGATCAGGGGATTTCAGAAGTCACCTTTGCACCTCCTCTTTTGAGCTGCAGTGTGCATTTTTGTCTTGTATCCCAGATCATACCAGGGCAGGTGACTGAGGCAGTAATTTACTGTATTACTTTTCCCTACACACCAATAAATAGAAAACATTTTGTGTCTTTCAGAGATTTATTCTTTTGAAATAACTCCAGAATTTAGGGTTTGTACAATATTTGTCTGGGAGGAAAGCACCTTTGCAGGCTTTTGCAGTTATATATGTTTTTCTAAAGATCCATAATGGAACAAGATAATTCCACCTGTGTGTCATCATTCAGTGTAAGGGTAAAGTTGTCAAGACATTGTGCAGGGAGATGAGCACTCTGGTTCGCTTCATATTAAAGTGAGATATATGTGTGTTATTTCCTTACATGTCACCTGGAAGGTTTCCCCTGAGTATTGCCAAGCCATGCAATTAACACTGCTGAATTCCCCAAGAGAGTCTGCGCTTCTCATTCTCTACCCATACTAAGACGGTGATTTCAACACCAGACTAGCTTTAGTATTGAGTAACAGTCAAGTACAGGAAACTAGAAAACTTGTGTATGTGTCTGTACGGCAAAGGCTTTGCTAAAGCAAGACAAAGCACCAGCTTAGAATAAAGAATGATTTCTTTATCTTCCCTGTATTTTTAAATTTTTTTTTAGGGGGCTGAATGGGAAGAAAATTGTACTCAGGTCAAGGTTGAAGACTTTGTAACGCAGAACAACAAAGCTTGACTGATAATCTACAGAGCACCTGCCCTGAGGATAAACAAACAGTTCACTTTTTAGTGCTTTCAAGTATGGTATGAGCAAAAGATTCTTTTGAACCTTCTAGAAAAGGAAAAACAGGAACCTTAAGAACAAACAAAATGATATTTTATATCCTGTAATGGATTTTCTGTTAAACAGAAGCTGCAGCATGCAAATCAAATTGACCAAAATCAACCATGTGGTTGGATCCAAGACAACAAGCTGGTCTCACAGTTTTTACCAGCACATTCTTGAGCTTAATTTTGTCTTCCATGCAATCCTGAGCTGCCCTACACCTTGCTGATGGCAGAAGCACACTGCTTACCTCGTGAAACAGGCCTGCCTTTAGTCCCTCACAGCCTTTGTTTCACCCGTTAAGCGTTCCAAATTCTAACCCATGAATTAGCTCCGCACTGGTATTTTTGGTCAGGGTATACCTGTTGCTGCTGAAAATTAGCTCCCTGATCCTTTGGGCAGTGCCAGCATATACAAACTGTAACTGTAATTTGACCAATTGCTTTATTTTTTCTGGGTTAATTGAACAAGACTTGTGCTAAAAATCTGACTCTCTCATACCTGGTTTCCCTTAAGCAGGGTGATTTTTCTGAAAAGCATTGCTAGTTGCTATTCTTTAATATCCTTTCCATGTACTCCAGAACTTCCCAGCACCTCCTGTTCTTCATAGCCTGAATAATCACTTCTTTAGACTCTGCTGTTCAACAGCCTTCTCCTAGTATTCAGAATGTTCATAACTAACACACCACACACCTATCATGCTGCATGCTGATCATCCCACTGACATGCATGCAAGTTTTTCCTCCCTCTTTTGGATTTCAGTCTGTTGTTCAAATGTGGGTTTGGTGAGACTCCAGGAGAAGTCTTGCATGATCTCTGCTTTGTGCATGATATACTCTCCAGCCTTTGTGAAAATATCATTTGGGATAATCCTTCAAGGAATAAGTTTCCCTCTCAAGACTGAGACTTTGGTCTCCTAGCACAAACATTGAGCAAATGGCTTCTGATAACTTTAATTTTGCTTCAGATGATATTCTGATATGTATCAAAATGAAAAAGAACGAGGAGAGAGCGAGCATTGACACACTGAACAGGGGACCATTAACTGAGAGCATATGGTTAAGCTTGGATAGCTGGCTATATATTGTTGAAACACGGCTAAAGTGAAAGGGAACACAAGCTTCAGAAGTTCACATCAGGCTGAACAGCAACAACAGAGCCCAACAAATAGACAAGCTTGCCGGTGTCCTGAGATTTCTTCCTGACTACAGCCAGGCTCTATCTTGATCCCACTGGAAGCGCCTAACAAAACTCCTATTTATTTCCATTGCTGCACAAATTGGCTCATGTGATTATTTCAAGATTTATTTGATAATCCTAGGAATAATAGAAACATCTATATGCAAAGAAAATGTGTGTGTTTATGATTCTCCTCTGGGTTCTATTTTCTCTAGAATCAAAGTCCCAGTTCCCACTTCATGATGAATCCAAGCCTTCAGTTCAGCTTCACTTCTGTTAGCACCACAGAGAAATCTCTGACAAGACAGATGTCTGCAGCCACCAGAAGTCTTAAATTGAACACCTAAAAATAGAAAGCTACAGAACTTATAAATATTTTTGCAAATCAACCTTTTATAACTACCCCCCTTTTGTAGCAGTGGTAGTTAGCACTGAAATCCAAGTGTATTTCAGCAAAAGAGAAAGCTGACCAAGCAGCCCAAGAAATTATGCAGAGTTCTGCAAATTGCAGGAGGCCCAGGGAAGGAAATCACTGCATGCCAAATTTTCCCACTGATTTCTATTGTCTCTACTTATCGTATGTAACACTAGGAATTCATTGTGGAGCACTGTATCTTCCCCACAGTTCTTACCTGGCTAATAGCCTGATTATATTTTATGACTTTGTATTCTCATTCAACGTAATTTACTCTTGAGTTAGAAAATATGACTGTCCCCAGAGAAACATCCAGCCCTTTGTTCTCTTTGTTCATAAATTAGTTTGGAGAAGGATCGACCGGTAGTGTAGAAAGCCTGTATTAGATCTGCTAAGATCTCTTCCTATTCAGATTTGCTTTCTGTTGCTGGAGGCTACTCTTGATATTTATTTGGAATGAAATATTGTTCATCCCCTTAACAAAGAGATAGTTGGTTCCATTCAGTACTTCCATGAACCTCAGACAGTGTTTATATAGTGAGTATTCAAAACACGCCAGCTATTTCTTACCATCATGTAGTTTCTCTGACCATGGGCTGGGCTTCTGTTTTATCAGAGGGCTTCTATTTACCTGGCGTCTTTTTTTGTTCTTTTATATCTCTCTCTGTGCAATCACTTCCTAAACTGCCTAAGTAAATATGATTATGAAGAGGAAGAACTGCGGAATTCCCCTGCAAATAGGTTCCTTCAGCTTTTCTCCCAAAGACTCACTCCTCTCCCTTTCTCACACCTCGGGTTTGGATACCCCCATGTCACTCCTCACAAAACCCAGTGCTTCCTTCTCCACTTTCCCAACACCAGTATGTGGACATTGCTGTGGAGCCCATGAGCAAGTCACTATGGATGACTTCCATTTATATCTGATGTCTCAGTAAACCTCCACCTGGGGACTTCTCTCCCCTCTGGTGCATCCTATAATCCATTTCTTTCTGCTTTCACAGTGCTGCTGAATGATCTGTGCCAGACAGGAACAAAGTCAGGGGACTCTTTCAAGTAGAAAGTTACTCACCCCCTAGTAATTTCTACTTCCAGGAGAGGTCTTTGCTGTTGAATATATCTCTTAGGGTTGGTCTGTGCTACCAAGAGTTTGCCAGGGAAGTCAAACCAGTAAAAACTTCTCGAGAAGGATCAAGTTCTGTGTATAAAAACTGCCTGTATTGCTAACCAGGCTTCTCTAATTACATAAGCCATTCTCCAAAAGGTTTCTTTTGCTGCTATAAATCGTGCCAGCGCAGGTGATTTCCTTTCTAAGCTATTTTGGCAAAATGCTGCCTATGCAATGCTTTGTAGGCTAAACTGATCCCTTGTGGGGGACTTTTTTTGAACCAGGTGAATTCTTTCCGTTGGCCGGCTGTGAATATCAATGGAAATCTAACTTGGGTCATACCAACGCCTTTGGTTTAACCTGCAGGAGTGGGAAGATGAGAGAAGGCAAGAGGCACCTCTACTGAACTTAAATCCTAGGTACTGCAGACAAAAAAGCCCGTAGCAGATCTCAGTATGCCTGTTCCAGCTAAGTAGCTCACACACACCCCAACACGTATATATATCTCAACTATCACGAGAGTATGTGAACATTGACAGTACCTATCCTTCCTCTGCTGTGCCTTGAAGTCGTCATGGACAAGACATATTAGGTATTTTCTTATGTTTATGCAGCCCTTTGAAATTGTAGGGCCAGACGCGCAGCTGCTTTAGATTAATGCCAATGCACCTATTTATACCAGCTGACAACCTAGTCCACAGTTCACTAAGTGCTATTTATTATTTTATTTTGTTTGCTAGGGTGACAATAGAAATGACATTGATACACAGGTCAATTCAATCCTGCTGACATAGCCTCCAGGGTTTTTTTGTTTATTTTTTTATTTTTCCCCTCTCCCAAGAGAATCTCCCTTAAAGCTTTATTTTTTGAAATGTTTATTTAATAAGATCAGCACATTGGCAGTCTCATAAGCTTGTTATTTTATGTATCTCTCAATTTCTTTAGCTTTATTAATCATCATGGTACTTGAAGTTGCTAGAATGAAGAATGCACTGTAAGAACAAATAATCATTATTATCAAAGTGCTTTCATAAAAATGATCTGTAGGATTAAATCCTTATTAGAGCAGCATTATTAGTCATGATTATTATTATTATATATTAATTAGTAGTACCAAGATAGTGCAGCTTTCAGAATTATCTTTACCAAAGTCAGTTAAATATGAAGGTTTAAAATTTCAATAGATTTAGTGGTTTAGGACATGGTAGCAGGATTATAGTTACTATTATTTATTCAGTTCAGTACTGGCAAAGAGCTGATGATGTGCTCAGTGCTGTGCACAGCAGAACCTGCTGCCTGAAACACATACGTTAAGAAAGGGAAAGGAAATAGTTGCATTAGAAGAGGTCAGGTTTTTCTTAATTCTGGAATCCAGGAGTTGTGTTGTTTATGGCTGTGCCGCTTCCTGTGCCTATTAAATTTTGTGCTTTGTCATTTATTTAATCTTTCTCTGTCTCAGTGTATTGGCGTGCATAATGTATGTTATGTTAATTAATCTGTGTACAACATTTTGAACTACAGGTACCATATACAGGAATGGAGCATTTTTTTGCCATACCTGAGAAGGTCTAGTTTGTTTATTTAATACACAGCCGTATTATATGGCTGTGTATTTTTCAAGGATGTGTTGCCTGTTTGGTTAATGTAACTGTGAGGTGACATGATAGGCAGATTTTGCACAGCATGCTTCTCTCGTCTTTTATCTGAAATGATACTATTACTCCTTCCCTTTGATGCAGTAACCTAGTCAAACTCCAAGAGACATAGGATGAGAAAAGACCGACAAATAAAATACTGTTATGGCAGGTGTCATGAGATGGTGCTGTTATATAAAGTCTTCCAAGTTTGGTTTTTTTTTCCCACCTTATTATGTGAGCAAATGTTCAGTCTCGGGAAGACATGCTGTGTTTGTAAATTTTATTTTACAAGGTCCTGGATAGAGAAAGTCAAATAAATAAATTGTTTTGTTGCCTCAGCCTCTGGATGGAGTCGTTCTGGAGACAGTCACTCCCCGATAGACAGGCACTACTGCTTGGCTAAAATTCCTGAACAAAGCCATTGCCCTGCTGTTGCCATCTCTTTTCCAGGTCTAATTTTGCTTGTTGCCTTCCCTCTTTATGTCATGCCTCAAATTTAGCATCCCAGGCTTATAAGAGCAAAGACTCCGCATTAGGTACGGAAATCCAACTTAGGCAGGGGCTCTGCCTGCAGAGCAGGAGGCAGGCCGGGTACTTACAAATGAGAGTCCCGGGAGCCAGCGTACTGACGGGGAGTTAGTGAGTGAGTCAGGAGGGGATGCCCGCGGGAAAGGACAGCCTTTCAGTCTGGCCTCCGAGTGCGTGGCTGTCGCCTGGCATTCTGAAATCTCTCTTGAGGGTAGGTACCCAAAAGAAGTCGACCCTTTCCTACCAAAAAGAGTGAGGGACCGTTTCTTTTTTTCTTCTGTGAATTGGTCATCTTTTAGGAGATGGGAAACTAAATGTCTCTCTGCTGAATCTGGCATGTGGAATTAAATTTAGGTCTGCCGTGTTTCAGAAAGGGCTCTGCCCACCAGGCTTCTTGAGTGCTGTGGGCTCTCCAGTCTCTTCCAGTGACACTGCTCCAGTTTGCATACCCGGTGAAATACAAGCGGCCGAAAGAATTACTTGATGAGCTGTCCTAACTTTGTCATCTGCCACGTGGGTGGTGTACCATTGGTTTACGCGATCTTCCTCGCCTAACCTTTCTGACTTGAGGAGAGCCTGACACTCTTGAGAGGTGGAAAAGATCTGGGTTGAGGTCCCCATCCAGGTGAGGCAGAGTAGGGTTTAAAATGCTGATCGCCCAGATCACAGACAAATACCCTAGCTCCTAGAACACGGTTTTTAGTACATGTTTTAAAGGTATCTACTAAACTGGTCCCTGTTGGTTAGTAAATAGGAGATCCTAAGGTCTGCTGCGCTGAGTAACCTGGTCTAGATTCTTGTCATTAATGTGCCGTGGGGGGCTTGATGTATCATGGACATAATGAGCCTTCCTTTAAAAACACCAAACTCCTCCTGAACTCGGTGGCATTTTGGGGTATGCAAGGAATGCAACAGCAGGCTGCTGAGAACCGCAGCTAGTCATTTGAGCAGTCTGAACTTTTTGCTTGGCTGCCCTGTTTAAAATGGGTACCAGTGGAGCAATAGATTGGCATCTGATGTTAGTTAGAAAAAAACTCCACACTTAAGTGATACAGTAGCAAAGTGATTTTTGTAAATCTCTGGAATTAATAACTACAGCTATTTGAGAAGAGAAACAGTATCATTCATACTGAAAAATATTCTCTTCCCTCCCACAGGGGAAGCCTGTGTAGGTGTAGAGCTGTAGTCTGGGAAATTAAAAAATGCAAATTAAAAAATGCAAATGTAAAAGAGAGGCATTGCTCGCTGCAGTGCTCTAAGGGTTTTCTTGAATAGCAGCAAATTAAAGAAATGCTATGTAATCAAAGTTTATATCAAGCCTATGAAAGAAAAGCACCATTATCTCTAAATATAGTGATAGTACTCTCTGCTCCTGATCTTTTACATTGTGTACATATTACCAGTAAATTACAAAGATACTGTATTATAGTTTTCAACAAGTCCTTGAAGAAAATGCACATTACCTTTTTATATGCTACTTTATTCTGTTGTATTAAAACATTATGATTAGGAAGGAAAGGGTAGTTGGGCTACTTTTTTTTTCAACCCAGTTCATTCAGGTTTCTTCACTCCATTTCCCTTTGCTGCTCAGTACCAATGAGGGCTTCCCATCTGCAGCTGTTCACTGCTGACGTTAATACAGTTCCATTACATGAGCTGCATTGATTGTATATAAGTTTAGATAGGAGACATTTTCTAGTTTTCATATACCCTCTCAATTTATCCATATGTAACCCTATATGCATGCTTTTCTCAGCTCCACGTCAGCTTTATTTGTGGTCCATTTGCAGCACTTCCCACAAAAGGCCAACACAGGCCATCTAGGGAAAAAAAAGTGCATATGCATATATTAACCATTCAGCATTTCACGATAAGCACAATACATTATGAGAAGGAATGCTTGTAAAGTAGATAGTATGGTGCTATGGTATCCCTGCCCGTAGTAAATGAACGTATATCAGAATAATACGTTAAAAATCTCTTCCAAATTCTATATTGATAATTAGAAACCGAGATCGACCTCCATTATTGTCTGTGTCCTTCTGCCTTAAACTGCCTTTCCAGATGGCTGCTTAAGGACTTCCCAGCATAAGGGTACCCTGGACAATGTCTAAATGGTTGACCAGCTCAGGGAGTGGGCAATGTGGCTGAGAAAAAGGAGAGAGAATCAGGCAAATGGTGCATCCTAGCAACATCCAGGTAACCTGTTGGTCTCCAAGGCAATACGTAACTGTTTTGAGAGTGATGAGATCGTTGCCAACTAAAATGGAAAATAAGCTATGATGGAAACTCGTATTTATTTGATTGGTAATTACAAGAAGCCTCACTTCCTCCAGCAGAACCCAGGATATGTTGGGCACAGCTAAGAACAGGGGCACAGCCATAAAACCGTGTAGCTGGGAATTTTACCAAAGGTAAGTTAATGCTATTTAAATTTTGATTCCCCGGTTCAGAAGAACTCGTATTGCTTTATACTGTGATGATTTCACAAGTTTCACTTATTTTTTTTGTGAATCTTGGTCATTCTTCTTTCACAAAAAACTCAGCGGAGCCAGAGATTTACCCATGACTATCTCTGGGCTACTGTAGAGATTAGGTGGAAAGTAAAACAGAAATGGAACTTTCACGGAGCCTTCTGCCCTCAAATGTTGCAGGAGGAGCTTGCAACAACAGTGAGTTGCAGAGCCTGGAAGTTGTGGAAAGTAGAGCAGAGGTAGAAAGAACAGATCTGTATAAAAACAATACAGGCCTTACACAAATGCTTGGGACCAGTGAATTCAGATTCTTTTGGCTGAAAATGTGCCTGCAGCCTGAGCTGTACACAGAATACAGGTCTATGGATTTAGCAGATTGAGCAAATGAAGACTTCAGCAGAATCTCTAGGTACTTGAAACTAGGCCAACCATGCCCAGGTAGATAGCCACTGAATAAAATATTTTTTAGACCCTGATTTTAATTAAAATAAAGCATAACTACCCCACTGTGACACCACTACAGTTTACAATTCTTTCTTCATTTATTTAATCAGTCAAAGCAGATAAATCAGCAAATAGCGTTTGTAAAGTCTCCTAGATTAAGAGATGAAACTCAGATAACCTTCACCAAATATGTTACTAAAACCAGAATTAGCAAAAATCCCCAAATACCTCTATGGATGAAAAAATACTGCAGGGATTTCAAAACAGCTCTTAACAATAGTTGTAAATAGCATATATTTTCAATTTAATACTGTAATATAGCATATGCTGCTTACTATTCTTACTCATTACACAGTGGATATTTTAATAAAATTCAGGCCTGGATTGAGATGTTCTGCAGTAGAAAAAAAGGTGGCATTTTCAGCAGCTGGTATTACAATGGTGTGGAGAGGTGTGCAAAGATTCCTCCAGAGCGTCTTCGTGAGCTACATCTTATATTTCAATGACTTTCCCTTTCTCTTGGTCTCTCAAATAAGGAGGAAAAAAAAGAACTGCATTTGGGCTGTAAAACACTCAGTTAGGACTATGAAAGTCACTTATGATGTGACCTTTACTACTTCTGAGTGACGGGGAGGTGAACTTCTCCAATCCCAAATCGATTACTGCAAAGGAGAGTCATCATCACTGTTTCTTTACTCACATGCTGTATCTTAACACTTTTGTAACTAGTCTAGCTCTGCTTCCAGAGTGGCAGGTTATTAGAAAAAGAACTTAAGTGTTTCCATGATCAGTATTCCAAATACTTCACAGTACAACATATGAAATGCAGGTCTACCTCTCCTTTCACATTTTAATACTAAATTGAGATGGCCACTCAGATTTTACAGCCATCAGTGTCTCTCCGTGATGTGCATTTAGCAGCCTTGAAACTCTTCCAAATTGTCTGGCTTTAGCTGCTTAGAAGATTCCATTACTCTCAAATTCAAATACCACCATAAAAGCTGCTGTAACACCAGGGGTCCTGAAAAGGTCTTTGTCCAATTCACCTAACATTATCAAAGTGCTTGTAACTGGACATTTATGTTATATTCCTAACTTTAGTCTATTTTTAATGTAACTGGGAAAAGATGGTGAATTTCTCAAGGTCTTAAAAGAATCTAATATATCTTTTCTATTGGGTCTTCTGTTCTTTTCACATTGTCTCTCGCTCCTGACGGCTAGAGTCAAGTTCTGCTACCAGTAGTTACTGGTTTTATGGGTGTCAATATTAGCTGTTCTGCAGCCTTTAAAGCTGCTAAAGAAGTTACTGAAGCCATTATCATTTCTATGGGGCAACACAGGCAAAACAAGTGGAGGTGTCAGGCTTGTCATTTTCAAACCAACTAAATCATACCTTCCTGCCCTGACATCACTGGAATTACCCATCTGTTTCCTGTATTTTAGTGCCTTGTTGATTTGAGGAGTGCCTTGCTCATGTTTCTTACTAAAAGTGATGTGCTTCAGCACATCGGCAGGCATTGAAGCAAGCTTGCAGCACCTATTTGGTGAAAGGATTGAAGGACTTTTGCCTCTAAAGCTATTAATCTTGTAACTTCCAAGCACAGAAATCAATAACGTTTTGGAAAGTCAAATTGTTCATAAAGGAACTGTGGGTGGTGTCAGTGTAGAAAAAAACATATTTACTGGAAAATACAGAGAAATGTATGTATGTATTTGATAGGGAGTGGCATGTATCAGAAATGTAACAAATATCTCTAGCAAGAAACAAACAAGGAAATTTTTGTAAAAGCCTGGTTGGCTAAGGAAAGGGGAAAATAGATCTAAAACCAGAAGAAGCAGGGCTGTAAGAAATAATAAAATAATCAAATGCAAATAGTAACTAGAGCTGGACTACAGTGCATAACCTTTTCCTTCAAATGTGGATTGAAATCTTTCCAAATATCAATTAATCCCTAATCTACCATGCATTTCCTAGTTGCTTCCTGTGCATTATTAATGGACTGGTCACCCTGAGATGAAGGTAGGAACTAAAAGCAATTAAATTCCTCTCCCACCCCTGCAGATACAATTGACCTAGAGGATTCAGCTACAAGTAAAAATGAAAAAGCTCCAAAAAAGAATAAACATGCCCTTCTTGCCTGAGCCAGGCTGTGTAGTTTTAAAAGCAGCATGCAAGAGCAACAGCAAGCTCCCTTTATATAAAACATCACATTCTAAGATCCAGGGCTGATCAAGGAAAAGAGCAGGTGCCCACTCTCTGCTGATTTTTCCTGGTGTTGTTCTGTAGCTGAATGAATACTTCGAGCCAGAACTCCAGACACTGATTCTTTTTTCAGTGTAGAAAAGAAAACCCCATCTGTCTCCTGAGAGGTATTGATCCCATTTGAATTCGAAAAAACAATTTTAACTTCATGTTTTTGTGCAGGGTGATGGCCACAGAATTCAGTAAGGCTTCTGACTGTATAATACGGTTAACTCTGGCCTGAGAGGGATATAGTCATCCTAGCCTGCAATTATCATACAGATCAGTCAGCAAGGATAACAAGGAGAGCTCTGTGGTTGCTGTTTGCACTCTAACAAGATTCGTGTTTGTTTCCACAATGTTGTAACGCCGAGGTGAAATTCTATCCTTTTTGCTCTGTTCAGCATCATTGGCGATAACATATTAAGCTAAAATAGGCATCTTTCCAAATCACACCAATTATCCTTCTATTTAGGAAAAAATCTCTTAGCTTAATGACAGTTATGTTACCAAATTCAGGGCGTATGAAGAACTAACTGGTAAGGGAAGAAGGAGGAAAACGCTGACTGTGCCTTCATAGCACAGGGAAGAAAAGGGAAGGAATATGACATGGTTTTACTAATGCAGAGGGTCAGTTCTGAACATCTGTGAATGAGGTCCTTGGTTATACCCATGCTGTATGTGACTGGAAGTATTTTCTCACTATTTGTTCTCTCACTATTTCTGCCTTGGTCTTTTAGGACCACAAAGTCTTTGGGAGTACACTAGCTCAGTTGAGTGGTAGGGAGAAGGGAGGGAAGGCAGAAGAAACAGTAAAAAACATGAGCTGGACTTCCCTTTGAGCTTGAGACCTAGTGAGCCATTTGGGCTTTCTTATGATGAGAAGTCTCAGAAGGGTGGCAACAAGAACAGAACCAGGTAGCAACAGAGCCAGTTGCACTGTGGAGAACCAGATTATAAGTTTTCTTGAACCATTATTTTGCTGGAAACAATGAAGGTTTTGACATCAATATATGGTTCTCTGAATCTGTGCTGGTCTCAGGTGAGTCCATCACACACAGTGCTTGCCCTTCTGGATGATTCTTTGGTGTGGTTTGGAGATGAGCACCCAACAGTTTTTGTACAGGAGCCTAAGGTCTGCATGAAAAAGAATGATTCAAATATGATTGCTGTGGGAGGGGTAAATCTAGAAAATTAAAGGTTAGGAAGAGCAAGGTTTTAGGGTGGTCATGGGACTCTGACATGAAAATTGTCACAAGAGAGAGGAGGAGACCGAAGTCCGAAGCAAAACCACAGAGGAGAAGAGCTGGGGAGGGGTAAAGTGGAAAGCAGCCATCCTAGGGCTGTGTTGAGCTACTGGCTTTCCACATTGTCACATGTATTTCTTTTGTAACAGTTTATACCTACTAGAAAAAGACAGTTTGAGTAACAAACTTCGGCATATCTTTTCCATTTTCTCATCACATGTATTTTTTCAGAATAATTTATGATACAAAGGGCAAGCTTTTACGAACAAATTAGTTTCTGCATAAAGACATCAATTACTTGGCCTCATTTCATGGGACTTTATTAGCTCTTTTGGGATATCCAGTAAACGTTGCCAGTAAGATATACAGCAAGTGATCCAAATATGGCTCTCCTTGACATGAAATCCTGATGCAGTCAGGAGAGCTCCATGCACAGAAACAGGAGCTGACCCTGGCTAAAAGGGCGAGTTGGGCCCACAATGGAGTGCACTTTAGTATGACTGGAATGGGACACAGGAGGTGTTCGTTTTGCATTGTAATTAAGCATGGCATTGGAAGCAAGGAGTGCAGAAAGCTGGGCTAATAGCTAAGACTGAAGTTACCATAAAACCCCAGGCAGTGTGCACATTGGTATTGTCAGAAAATACTCAGAATGGTATCAGGTACTAATAACTACTCACATGGCAGCGAGACTAAAGTAAGAACTGAGAAAATCCACTGAATGTGAGCTTTGTTTGATTCTGTGCCTTTTAGAGACCATTGTGCCTGTTGCTCGTAACAGCATAAATTAAGGAGAGACCGTCAACTTTAATTTTGAATTTCCGTATGTTTGTCAAACTGAGTTTCTAAAGCTTTTTTTTTTTTTTTGCTCTTTTTCTTTTAAAAGGACAAAAAAGATGGGAGATCATATTATAATCACTTGCCAAAATTCTTTTTTTTTTAATCAAAGCTGTTTAATGTTCAAGAATCCTTTTTATGCATATAAAGTACTATGTTTTACTCTTCTATGATTTAAAACTGATTTTATTAATATTAGCAAAAATCTCCTCACAGACAGACTGAACTCTTGTGCTGTAAGTCAAATCCCAGCTAATTATGGCTCAGCTGTGAAGTTATAAACCCTTGAAAAACAAGGTTTATAAGAGGAGTATTGACACAGTCTTAACTATAGCCATGTGAATGGAGCCACTGTAATATTGTTTGGAAATAGTGTTCTAAAAGGGAATCTTTTATGAAAAGAGATGCCAGCTGTTCACTTTGGAAACATTTATTTCATTGGCTTATGATAAAATTGGCTGTGGAAGATATTATTCTGAAACACAGCGACTTCTTAAT
>VZTL01021196.1:39182-68066 GCA_013400535.1 Scopus umbretta
ACAGCGACTTCTTAATTTCATTACGACCTGAAGTCACTGAGAAAGACATGATGCCTAGGAGATGTGAAAAAGGATTGTCACTGTGTCTTTTGCTTATGTTGCTTTTCAAGAAATATACACATTTTCTTAAAATAATTCAGGCTGGACAGGTTCTTTAAAGGTCGTCTAGTACACCCTACTTAAAGCAGGAGAAAATACATGATATGCCATTTTTATTTCATTTCTGGAACACAGATTTTATTTTTATTTCAAAAAAAAAAAAAACCCAAAAACCAGAGGCTTAAGAAAGCTTGCTTTTTAAGTATATTTTTTTGCTTTTGGTAATAGTTTGGCAGACAAGAGATGCTTGCTTGGTTTGAAGAGGCAGAAGTCTACAAGCATGGCTAGAACCACCTGCCAACCCCAGCCATGCTACACAGTCCAGGATCACACATGACTAGGTGGCTTTAACCACAAGAACACAAAATCTCAAGAGATAAGTAGGAAGAAAACAGGAACAGAGAGGAGTGTGTCCTGTTGATTGGCTTGTGATGATCTGCCATGTGGACTCTTGCTTCTGAATCAAAAAGGTTGCTAGTTCTGGGAATGAGATCCAGAATTGGAGAGTGCTGGCAGGGGAGATGCCACATGCTGCTCCAGTGATATTTTTCCTATAGAGAACCTAACAGGAAATAGCTGTCTACCCTCCATAGTAAGATCTGGTGTGAGTCTCATACATCAAACGCAGCTTGTTCGTCTCACAGCATCCCCTTGTCCCAAGAGTAAAGGAGAGGTATGGAGTGGTATAACTCTCTATGTGCCCAGGTACACCTGGGTATGCAGTCCAGAAACTATATCCTGTACATCCTATATTATATTCTACATATCTTGTATCCTATTCTAGATCATACTTAAATGGTGCAATGCTCTTGGAGATGCAGGGGAGGAAAGAACTGTTATTTTACTTTAATGTACAGTGCAGTGCTAAGACACAGATCAGTGTGTGATCATTCCTTATTGCTACATCTTCTTGTCCTTGAATTGTGCTGATGAACTTCTTGTACTGGCCAGTGTCTGCTGCTATTATTGACTACAGTCTCTATCCTCTGCCATGTCATTGAACTTCCATCACCATTGGCTTCATTAGCAATTATTGTTTTGGTAAAAAAAAAAACCCTACACCATGTATTATGGGATGACCTGAGGCCATTATGGAACTAAAAGTTCCCATAAGGATAATCTAGCCATGATATATCAAAGTGCTGAGAAAATATCCTTTGTCTCAGGTCATGTAACCAATGTGGCTGTTAAATGTTTTAAAAGCAGTTATATAACTGGCATTTAAAATGTTTTATTGAAAACCCTTAATGCTACTGTAACTCAAATGACCTTAGCAGAGTAAAACACATCACACCTTAAAATGGCATTTGATTAAAAATATCAAACGTTATAATGTGCTCATGGCTGTACACGCACCATCCTGTCATACCAACCACAGAAGCAGATGCACTAGCTTTGGCTTTTGAATGTTATTTTCAGCTAAAACTCATAACCTAGTTACTTTATGAGGAATGATTGTTATGAACGTTTAAACATTCCTTGCAATATTTAACATATCAGCACTTTATTATTGGTATTGTTTTATGAACAGGTGGTATCTTCTAAGGCAGATGTTCCCAGAGAGCATTTGCTGATCAGAGGTAGAGTTGGCTGACCAGAGGATTCTCACTGGCTTCTCTTCTCTTCCCATGCTATGATTAGATCTCTCCAAGAAACAAAAAATATATCCATTAATGTGTTCTGTCATAGAAGAAACCACAGAATTGCAAGAAAGTAGAGAGGTGGTTTTACATGCTAATGCAAAGCAAGATAGCCATGAAAGTTTTTTTTTCTCTTAAGAGACTGCCCTTACTAGAAGCAATTTTACAAGCTCCACAGAGCAAACTTACATGTAAAAATATATTAAATGTCATGTTACAAGACATATATTGCTGATGTCTGGACTCCTGAAACACAAAACCACCTGAACAGTGAGAGTGGAAATGATTTTGAACTCAGGATAACAAAGCTAGAAGTAGAACAGATGCACAAGTGTGTGTGTGTGTGTGTGTCTGTGAGATTCCCTGAATGACAATTGAAATGAGAGATACTTTTTAAAAAATTGAGAAATGCGCTCTCTGAGACTCTCTGGCCCACTGAGAAACGTAATCCTTTCCTCACTTTCAAGTATTCTGAAGAGGGGTAGGTGGGAAAAAAAACGCTACTCCAACCTATGAGAGCAAATATATTTTTCTACTTACTTACCTGTCTGTAGCGCGTTCCTCACAATCCCATGAGCACTAGTCATTCCAAATGGATTATTATCCTTATTTTTTACAGCTAGGAAGTTGAGTCACATAGGAATAAAGCAAGGTATCAAAGATCACTGAGAAAGCCTGTGATAGAATCAGGAGCTGAACGGAGTCCTTGACACATGCTTTCAGCATATAAATATTCTCCCCACCCCAAATTCCACTCCTAGTGCCTGTGCAAATATCTCACCCATATTGAACTGATATGTGCAGGATGGGCAAGATTTTTGTTGTATATTAGATTGTCTGGAGCAGTATTCAGGATCCCAGAGGATGAAATTGTTACCAGAGAAGATGGGAATTTGCTGATAAAGTGACTATATTCATAAGTGAACTGAACAGGTACGTGGCCAAAACAGACACACAGTTTTGAAAAATCCATACAGAAATACTGGAAGAAAGTTTATCGGAGGTTTCAAGGAAACAATGGACAGCTAACAAAGTTTTATGTTAAAAAAAAAAAAGGACTTGATAACTTCCCCGCTTCTGTTCATATTTTCAGAAAGTCACCTCTACCCCCACAAACTTAGAAGATACAGCCACAAGCTTTTAAATACCTTGGTGCAATTCTACTAATTGAACATTCAAGGCATTAATTTAGCAACAACTGTGGCAAGTAGGGGAGGGTCCTGCAGGGAGGCAAAGCTTTTGCGGCCTACTGGGTGCTGCTTGGGAAAGAAGCTGCAGGTCTGCAACGGTGAGAGAAAGGCTGAGTAAGAGGGGAGCAACCTAGAGCACTGGAGGAGCCTGGAACTGCAGAGAGGAAAGATGGGGAACATGAGGCGAGTAAGAAACCCTAGCAAAACAAGTATTGTATGGAAAGTTGTTTGGGAAGGGAAATGATGCTTCGGGTATCAAATTGCTTCTCTCTGGGCTGGCATCTGAGTGCGATTACCGCAGAGGTTGGCTGGATGAGACACAGTTGGTGCTGTTATTACCAGAGCTGCTCTCCATGGAAGGGGGTTGATCTTCGGAGCCACTGGGGTGCCTTAGGAAAATGCTTCCAAGTTGCAGGAAGTTAAGAGTCCTGTTAAACACTTCTAAACGCAAACACAGAGAAGGCTCTAGTGTTGGGTAGCAATTGCACAAAAACTTTGGAAGTCAAAACCAACTGAGTGCCAGAAAGAGGGGAGTTTGGGGGAAATTGAAAATAACTCCAGTTGCGAGGATCATACTGAACAGTCAGTCAGATCAGCATTTGTGCTCAGTCAGACCAGGACTCGTCTGCCAGAGTTTGATTTTTGCAAAGTGAGAACAATGGAATCGCGCATGCAAAAAAATGATTCTTTGCAGAGGGGAATGTTGTAGTCTCTTGACCAAAAGAAAAAGGCAGATGTAGGGAGCATGGACTAAACTGATGCTTAAAATTGATATATGTGAGCAAGAAGAAAAAGGAAGAAATAGAGAAATGGAATAAGCAGAAACAATAATACCCCTGAATAAACATAAACAGCTCCTAAGTCACTGGATAAAATAGCAGGCATAACGGTTGTGACTTCTGTATGCTACGGAGGTGCTTGGTCATGGTGGAGATCTCAGTTAGCTTGTAGTGCATTACTCATTTTCGTGCCTTTGCGATCATAAGTGAGTAGTAACAACAAAACAGGAACAAAATAGATCTAAGAAATGTCACTATGGAGCTGGGGAACCAGTAGGTTTCCCATGGAACTTCTTCTAAAAGGAAAACGTGAGAACCCAGAGAACAGTAAATCCTACTAAATGTTTACACACTAAACTTCACACTCTGATGTGCGGTTCAATCCCCTTCCACTACAGGGCCCTGGAGTGGAGCTGGCAATTAATCTACAATTGCTTGGGAGGGAGCAGTTCACAGCTGAAGGGGCTCTGTGGATTATAAATTTAGCAAGCAAAATGGGAAGTCAGAGCACTGGTAATAAAGGAAGTGCCAATAGTTAAAGCTATAATCATCAGAACTCTAGGGCAGATAATCGACACCTATATGGCAATTTTCAATTCTATAAATAAAGCTAACCGAGTTGCCTAACAACGCCATTGAGCTGCGATTACAACTGGCAGCATTATGTAACTGTGACAACCAGATGAAGCGGAAAAAAAAATGTGAAAAAGAGGAATGCAAATATATATTTCCAGTCTTAGTTACTGAAGGAGTTTGGGGGATGGAGCCCCATCTTTGAAAGCTGCAGAGAGAACATACTACAATCCATGTTGAATACTCCTCATCGACACCCCAGGGATCTGCACAGACAAAAAAAGAGGATTAGACAAAGGCACGTTTTGTTTTGGTTTTTTTTCCTACCACGAACGTGGCAGCAGAACCATATTCTTTCCATTCTTTAAATAATACAGTCCAAGTACACTTAAAGAACCTGGAGGCATGGCTAGCCTCGGCTCTAGCCACCAGTATGGAATTTTGCGCTGCAGTGTTCACATGCTCAAATTTACCATAGCAACCTCCACATCACATTTAATACACAGAGACATCCCTCCTCTTGCCTGTTTAAAGAGCCCTTGTTAAGTGGTTTTGCTGTATTTTAGATGCCAAGATGTCGGTAAGATTGATGGAAGGGTGCACAATCAAACTTGCAAGGAGAGCCTAGCATCTAGCTCATTATGTAAGAGAATTAGCAAGGCAGTTCTTTTGACATGACAGTCCATTATGGCGGCTGTCAATCATACCTTAGCATATGCTTTTTTGGTCCTCTTCAGTGAATTTTTAAAAAAAAAAAAAAAAAAAAAAATTTTTCCTTTTTTTCCCATTAAGNAAAAAAAAAATTGTTCCATTCCTGTTCATCAATAAGGCAGAGTGTAAATGCTTTGTGTGCGTGCACAGTAGCTGTTACAGCTCTAGATGGGCAGTGCTTTCTCCACAGTAATCGCTGGATGAACATGTTATTATGCATGCATGTGTAATCCTTACTCGTGTGGCTCTTTGTCCCAATTATATGTGCACGGAGGCTTGAATCTGCTCTTACTTCTCATCCATCTCATAGTGTTGGTTCTTTCATATAAGACAGTGGCGCTTAGACATTTTGGTGCAGAAAGCCTTGGTTTACTGCCTGAGGAAAATCCATCTAGAAGGGCAGTTATAATTATTAATTCCCTCTTCAGGAGAAGGAAGAAAAACTTGTGCTAAGAGTTGTCTTAAAATGACTGGTACCAGAATAATATCTATGCCTCTACCACTTTTCATAAAAATACTTCCATATAACAAACACAGCTTAATGAACTGAGCCTGGAAGATGGTTCAGTGTTGTAGTAATCGGTAAGTGGGGAAATAGGGGGCCAGGGAATCTCAAGTTTCTGACTCTAGTTCGATATCCTTCCTGAAGTCTTCGACAACTGAGCCATCTCCTATTAGAAAGGAACTGGGATGGAAGGGAAACAACTTCTGAGAAAGGCTCTTTTCATCTCCAAAAGAACATCTGAGAGGGGGGAGGGGGAACTAGAAGGACAGATTGCCTCTGAAAAATAAAGAAGTTCATCTGTAAAGCCACATCTTGACTGGTGTGCTCAACTGAGAGAGGTGGTAACTGGCAGTAATGCATACGAGGGAGCCTGGGAAGCTAACACATATCAAACAATAATGCATTTGCAAACATAGGCTATGTATTGAGGTAGAATTATCTTTTCATATTATTTTTAAGACAAAAATCCTCTGCATTACAAGGTAACGCTTCTAAATTGTAGCTATGTCTGTATTTGATTCACACATATATATCAAGCAGTACAGTTAAGACTAGATGTACACTTTACTAGATGTGGGTTTGGTTCATTGATGGTAACATACAGGTGGTTGAAAAAGAAGCTTCATTGTTGCACATCCATCTTTCTGCCACTCCTTCTTTCTTAGTATCTCTTCCTCTTCTGCCCATGTAAAACTAGAGTCTTCTGGGGCAATGTGAAAAATAACCATTAACAAAGCTGTACCAATGGGAGAGAGGTAGCACATCTATCCTCGTAAAGATGAACTTCTAGAAGGAGGTTAGTTCACCAGGAAAAACAAGATTCAACACAGTAAAATGCTTTATCTTGGTTATCACTTTTATTAGGGTGAGTAGGAAAGTGGGATTGCACTTTAAGAGCACAGTGAGAAAGTAAACGTTTGGGAAGGTTTCTTTCTAAAACAAATGTTTTCTGAAAAGTTTAAAATGTTCTCCAGTTTCTCTCTTCTTAGTTTATCTGGAAAGGAGTGATGTGTGACTATTTAAATAATAATAGAATTATAGAGTCATTAAGGTTGGAAAAGACCTCTAAGATCATCTAGTCCAATCATCAACCCAATACCACCATGCCTACTAAACCATGTCCCATAATCCGCTCATTAGCCTTGAGATAATTTATATGTAGTGCTTGTTCTTGTTTTTATGCTGTTACTTATAATCCTAGATAGGACTGGGGCATCCTTGTATATATACACACCATATAAATACAGATAAATTACACCTTTTGCCCCAAGGATCATACAGACTAAGGCTTCTGTCCTGGAAATTGCTGACTGAGGCAAATACTCTTACTTACATACATTGGCGATGATTTCAAGGGGGTCCTCTAGAGCCAAGGCTCAAAAGACCTTCCAGAAGAACACATCTTGGACAATTGGTATCATAAGCATTGGCCTTAGTCTTTCTGCACAAATGGATTTGGTATCAAATAAATACTTACTATTATTTTTTTTTTTTTTTCTGGGGGTGGGGGAGGAGCAGGGATATGTATACCTATATATATTACACACAACCTGTTAAACAACTTCAAGGATGCTTCGGTCTACTGTTTCATCCAGAACTAGCCATGTGGTAACTCTTCTCCTGATCTGGTGTGCAATGAAATCAATGGGAAGTGTTCTGTTAGATTCATCTGGCTTCAGATCAGATGCTGCCATTGAAAACCATAATATAAGCAGCCTGGTCTTTGTGATAGCTACCATAATGGCACAGTGTGGTCCCAATCCTGCAGTCTTACTCTGGGAAAATCCCTATTGACTTCAATGAGAGCTCTCCTTAACTAAAGATTTCACAATCAGGTAATGAGAAGCAATGAGCATACACTGCCCTCCCTATTAGATCGTGTAGTCAGACTACTTCTGATGGGCTTCTATAAAGTGATTTTCTATGGCAATCTGTGCTTGCAGCAGCACCTGCTCTGTTAGTCTCTCAATTCTTCACTTAACAAAACAGCTTGACACCGCAGGTGAAAGATTCTGAAATGTTTTAATTAACTAGCTTGAGCACCATTTGATTTCGATCTCCCTAGATGTTTCAGAAGTTCTAAACTGCTTGGTTCTGTAACTGCCATCAGACAAGATTTGAATGTATGAAACAGGCTTCTATAAGAGGAAAAAATGCTGAATTTATATTGGAAGGTTTACATCAGGCCACTGTAAACAGTATCTTTCTGCAGCTCATTATCACTGGGAGATTTGACCAGCAATATTTCTCAGGCTGCAAGAACAGTTCTAGGAATCATGGGCCAAATCTTATAGCTCTAATTTAGTCAAAACTCATATTGATCTCAGGACTTTTGGTTTGGGGCTCATCTTGAGTTTTAGAGAATGAAATAAAAGATCAATGGGAAGAGCAAAAAAACCCACTTGGGGGGTTTTAAACTATTCATTTTTCAGGTTATACAAGAATATGCATTTCAGTGGTATGCCATTGTACAGAAGCAATCAGAGCTCTCAGTCATGAAAGGACCTCTCGGTTACACAACGAACCACTGAAACGTTCTGGCCATATTAGCATAGCTCAGCTCAGTAGGTCAATGCTGTGCACCTACTACTGCACAAACAGGGATCAAAGAAAGGCAATAAAACACAGCGCCGGCAATCTTTCCGGGACAGCCCGCACCACCGGCTGCCGCACCCTTCCCCGGCTGTTCACCGCAATGGAAGGGCTGGAGATAAGGGCTTGCTGTCAGAATGCAAAGAAATAGGTTCCTCTCAGAGGGCTCAAAATGGACCTATAGTTAGCTGGGGTGTAATCTAGCAGGAGTAGCTGTTAGCTTGGAGAAGACTGGTTTATTTGCATGTATCAGCCTCAGAGTTACCTGATTACAGGATTTGATGCCAGGCTTCCGAAAAAATATGAAAAGTAGGTATTTGCAAGGAGGAAAAGCTATCAGATGTCTGTCGTGGCCAACAGGAACTTGTTTTTAGTCCTGCCAAAATGGTGAAAATACACCTTTAGTAAAAAGATAAACGCTAAAATTCTCCAGTAATAACCTGCCTCCACAATCTAAAATATCACAATGCTGGTAGAGGGATGAAAATGTAACAATCTTACCTGTACAGGACAGAGCCACGGTGTACATTTGTGGAATCCAGGATTTGAACGTGACTTAGTCTATATGCAATGGGTTTTAAATGCTCTACTTGTAGTAAGAAATACCAGTTACCAACAAATCTTTAATAATCAGTAAAGTGCTGCAGAGGAAAGAAAAAAAAGGTAGTTTTTTTTTTTTTATTTATTTTAAATCTGGGATTACAATACAGGTATCTTTGCAGAATTATGTATATTACTGTTCTGGAGTCTTAATGTGTAGGCTTTTTTCCCCTCACATTAAGCATAGTAAGCTAAATGAAGTGTTCTCTGCCCCATCGTGTCTTTTCATAGTTTCATAGTTGAACAGAAGCCAATTTAAATAGTTAAAATCCATTTACGGGTAACGTTCCTCACAAACACTGCACCACTGAGACTATTTGTCTTTCTAAACTTGTGCTAGTGCTCACTGCATTAGCAGTTTAATCAGATTTGTTAATGAATAATGTTTTGCTTGCAAAGTATATCTTACGTGCATTAAGCTCTTAATTGTGGAGTTGCCACAAGCCCTGGATAAAAGGCAGCGCACACTGAAGAAGCCTGAGAATCCAGATCACAGCTGGGTTCCTGCTCCCCCTTGTTCCTTGGTGTAATTCCCACTGGCTGGGTACCAGACCCTGGCGAGGCCGTTCCGTCTCAGCTGAGCTCTGTGGGGTGCTCTGAGCAGGGCAGGCCCGTTGCTTGCCTCCTTCCCTCTAGTCCTTGATGGGCCTGGGAGTAGCAGGGGCAAAAGAGATTATTTTTCTGGTGTGGGTTTATCGTTGGGGGTTTTGGGGGTTTTTTTGGTAACCTGAAACAGGGGAAAGTACAGGGATGTTGACTCCCGAAAATAACAATTTAACCCTGTAGAGTAGTTCCTATATTGCTGATTACTGATGTGTTTTTCCCTGCTGGTACCTTTGCTCTAGCTTTGGAGCTTTACTTTCATGCTTTAGCTTAGCATTATAAGCAATAAACCAAAAAATTGAAGTTTGATGTAGGTCTTCAGTTAATGGATTCAGTCCTGAGCTGTTTTAGTCTGCTATTTCTTAATGCCCAGCCCTTATTTTCATCTTGAAGTTTCCTTCATGTCTTTTTCTTGAGTGGATTTAATTTATTAGTCAAATACCTTTAATTCTATGAACTGGGCAGTCTTTTCTACTAAAGTACAAGCTAGCTTTTACATGCTGACTAACGATAAATTACAGTATTGTGTATGAAACTAGTCATTTAATTGCAATGTGGAACAGAAGTAGGAAGTGAGGTTTTATTTCTCTTTGAGGTTATACACTCCATTTCTCATTTTCTTATCATGTTTTCAGTTTCATATGCCTTTGAAATACAGCGATAATATAAAACACTGGTTTGAACTATGTCACAGAAAATGCCAAATTTTTTTAAGGCCTGGAAGTATATATAAACATAAGTTGTTTCACATCATATCTGGTTTTGTGGGGTTTTTTTGAGTACAAACTAGAATAATGAATCAGAGTTAGGCACTTGTTTAAGGACATAATGAAATTTAGAATTTATAAAGTAGGAAATCAGATCCTGAATCCAGGTATGAGGAATCAATTCCTTCCTCAGTTTGGCTGGCAAAAACACTTCTGCAATGTTTTTAATATATCCATTTTCCTCCACAGTGATTTGATATCACCCCCCACCCCAGGGAAGACCAGTACGGTCTCAGGTTGGATTATCTGAAAGCGCCTTCCTTAAACCATCTTTTTCAATACTGTGAATCGTAACTTTGGTTGAGTCATTTTGAAATCTGTCTGACTTCAAAGAAACAGGAGAGACGTGCCTCACCGGGACCGTTTCACAGGCTGTGTCTGCTTTGTGCCTTTGCTGTTGGGCTTTGACCCAGCAAGCTGAGGGACCCGCGGGCTGTGCTCCCGCCGGGGCACAGCCGGGCTGAGAGCAGGCAGCCGGGAACTGTCACAAGCACCCGTGGCCACTAAACCGAGCTTGGTCTTCGCTGTCCCTTACCTCAGGTGACACCTCAAGTGGCTCAGCTGTAGGCAGAGGTGAAGCAGTATGCACGTGGGGGACCACTCATGAAAGCCACCGCAGATCTGTTACCAGGACCTTTCCCCCTCAGCCCGTTCCTTCTCTGTGTTGCTCTGTTCCCCCCCAGCAGTGGAGCTGTTGGCTCCCCGCCGCTGGGCACTTTGTGGGAGGCAGCAGGTAATGGTCCTCTGCTCCCTGAATGGGATCAGAAGCCGTCTATACACATCTTCTTCCAGCTGGCTCGGGAGGCAGCGGTCTCAGGTGAAAGGTGGTGCTGGCAGCTGGGACTCCTGGCAGCAGCACGGGGTATTTACTCAGGCAGGCCCGGCGTTAAACGTTCCCCTCTGCCTGCGTTCACTCCCTTGCTCCTGCCCTTTCCCAGCTGATACTGGGAACTGCCCTGCTCAGGTGGTGCTAATTCAGGATTTTGGTGCTGGCAAGCTAGCAGCGGGCTGTGAAATTCTCCTGGTTTTTTTCCTCTCTTAACAACAAAAAAAAAAATTAAAAAAAAAAATTACTTTGGGCTCTCCTGCAGTGGCTTCACAGGTCTGGGTTAGCTGGTGGCACAGCAGGAATGTGGCACCACGGCGGCATGGCTGCTTCCCAGGCCCTCCTCCCACACGGCTCCACCACCAAGCACCACGTCCAGCTGGCGGGGGCTGCCACCGGCGGCGTGTCCCCGTGGCAGAGGTGAGGAGCAGCACTTGCTTGTGCAACCGGGCCCCGGCCGCAGCGGGCGCCCGGGGCTGACGCTTTAACAACGTGCACAGTGAGGGAGGCAGGGCGCGGGGCCAGCACAGGCCAGGGTCACACGCACGCCGCGGACGTCACCGTTACTGACTGCTCTTCCACTGGCCCTTAGTTCCTTCCTGGTTTTATTTATTCCTTGCGGTGAGCACCAGCTGAATGCTCTGTTTTATCCCTAGCCGGACAGGGCACACCCAGTGAGGAAAGTTCATCGCGGCTCCAGCCAAGCTGGGAGTCTCTGCGGGGTTACTGTCAACAGTAGCTAGTGAGGCTCGTTTGACTGGCGAAATATGACAAGTGAAAAAAAGAGGAGGCAGAGCCAAACCTGTCAGCTCTTTCCAAAGCAGAGCTAGGTAAAACCACTCTTTATCGGGTTATACCAGCTGCTGTAGCCCCTTTTTCCTAGTGTAAAGGCACAACGAAACCAGAATGTGTCTGAAAACCTGAGCTTGTGTGTTTGCTGCTCTGGCACTGTATTTTGGCTGTCAGAATGATAGAAATTGTTGAAATTAATATATATGTGTCTGTGATTACTGTCTTTGTGTGTACTTCTCTGATGCTTATGTATGGGTGGCACATCCCAGTGTCTCCCGCTAATTCTGAAGCCGAGTTCCTTCTGTTTTGAGATTTCTGTGCAAGTTTATGTGGCTGCTCTTCCTAATCGCTGTAAGGCTTTTACTTAGCACCCATGACTGTGTCAAATTCTTTTTAACTTCTTCCTTCCAAATACAGTCTATACTACAGACTGCTGAGCACCCTCCACCCCAAGAAGTGTCGCAGCTTGCCCTTCAGGTGATTCCTCTGCAGCTTCCATGGCAGAGAAGAATATTTCAAAATGTTGCTAAGCTGATACCATTTTTCTGCAAGCTTCTCTCATAAATCCAGCAGACTGGGAGGAAGTAATTGCTCCATCTTTGGCTGAAGATAACTTCTGACACCATGTAATGTTTTATAAATACTCAAGAGGCAGGTTTTTCAAGAGAGAAGGCACACTACCTATTATTAAGTTCATGAGCAGGCAGCTCTCTCTAATTCCACTCTGGCATTTAGAAACTTCTGAAGTTTTACTTCAGTAGAACCAGGATTTCGCCTTTTTGGTAGACACAGGACACTCTCAGCAGTTCAATAATTGGATTATCAGCACAGTCACATCCACACCAAAATTATGTGATTTCATTTCTTAGTCATGTTCCTGCTTGCAACTAGATACCTCATCCCTAATATTCCTTGGGTAGGTCTGGTATCTTTTTATGTGCAGTCCTATTTCCTTTCTGGACACGTACTGAAATACAACCAGGTGCCAAGCCATGGTGCCAAGGTATAAAGTGCATATGAAGAGCAGACTAGCTCTTCAGTGCAGCAACTAGTACGATAGCCAAGAGTCTGTGTGGAGATTACATCTTTGTGTGGACTGAACTATGCTATAAACACAGGAGAGAGAAAAATCCCAAGTCAGTGAGAATACTGTTATATAAATAAAGTCATATTTATTTCTTTGGCTCAAGAAAATGTTGTGACTAAAACATTGAGGGAGATCAAAGAGGCAAAACACCCTAAATAAAACAGTAATAATTGGTGAGTCCAGCTTCCCTCTTATAAACTGGTCAAATGGGACAGAGCAAAACAAGTTCTTAAGCCCTTCAGTAATCACAATTGAAATAACTAGCTGCAGAGCATGCAAGAGGGGAGGCTATTCTTAGCTGTGCCCTAACTAACATAGACAAGTTGGCTAAAGATGTGGCCATAGCTGAACCACTAAGCAGCAGTGAGTACAGCGAGTGGTGCTCTATTTTGTTTGAAAACAAAGCTTCCTCTTTCATTAAGAACACATGGAAATACCTGAGGAAAAACTGATTTTTAGAATACTTTAGGAAATGGGCAAATTAGATCTGAGAGAATAGTGATATGTAGAATAATGAATGTAAAGCAAAAGGTGCATCAGGGAATTCTCAGACACCTTTCATCATAACAAAGCCAAAAGCTATGCAAAATATGGAAAGATATTTTTCTTTCAAGCTATGGAATTTTTTTCTTTTTCTGGCATGTCATTCCCAGCCAGAGGAGTGGGAGCCTCTTCTCCATCTGCCTGCAATGCTGGGTCTTGCTTGCACAAGACTTTACCAGTGAGTAAAGTTGCTCAGACTTCATACTCACAAAGTATTTTTTTTTCAGCCCACGTGTAATGGGTGGAAGAAAATATTGAGACCTTACTGGTATTCAAGAAAGGACAATTAAATGCTCAGAAACAGGTCAGCAGCTTATCTACGGTGATATTAACTAGGATAAAAATCTTAAGAGAATTAAATGCTTATGATTCACAGCGTATGTAAGTACTGACTGATGAGACTTACAGAAATATTTCCCTTTAGGGCAGGCTTTTCCATAATCAACCATTACAGGCACACTACCTCTGGTCCATGATAACCAGACTACAGGGACAGCTAGTGTGATCCAGGATGGCAGTTCCCATCTTCCTGCAAGGTGAAATCTGTAGCCGACAATCCCTGTTCTCTCAGAGACATGCCTACTGCTAATGTGGAGTCCATTTGGGCGTTTCATCAGGCAATATGGGGTTTTCCACTTATTTCTTTTTTCCCATTTTAAGCTCCTGACCAGGTAACCTCACTGAAAAACTTCCAGAATTACCGTGTGGATTGATTGTGGATCTGATGTTACACCCAATTAGCCAATGCCTGGTGTGAGCAAGGAGTGTTTGCGTACATGTGTGTTGCTATTAAAGACCAGGCTGTGGACTATGCAGGATATAATTTCAAGAGGAGTTCCCAGTTAGCCTGGGGAAAAAAAAAAAAAAAAAAAATCTTATGCTGGGCTGCATTGCGAAATTGCCTATTAGTACGGTCTACTTCGGGCAGGGTCGTGCTTCTGTAGCAGTCACCTGCCTTACTTCAAGACTAGCGGGGGCTGCAGGTGGGACTGGCAGGAAGGCAGGTGTGATCTGCAAGGAGTATGGTCCTGTTAGATCAGCAATGAATTCTGCTGTCTCCTGCCACAAAAGAGAGGGGTCCTGTCCCGCTGCTGCTTGTATGCTGTGAAACTAATCTCTGGATGGATTTGTAGGAAAATGTAGGGTTGTCTGATATGAGCAAGTAGTGGGGGGATCAGCAGCTGGTGTGGGTGCCTACGTCTTGCACATCTAAGGAGCAGCTTCGTACGCTGATTGAAATAGCTCAACATCCACAGCAGTAACATAATCTATAACAAGTCTCCTGTACCATGAAGGCATTCAAAGTTGAAATCAGCTCCCTTTTCTGTTGACAGATCTTTATGATCCTCTCACTGGAAGTACTGAAGTCTGCAGTTAACACGGAAATATGTTTAAGAAGTATACTTTTGCCTGTATTTGCCTTGGCTAGAGGCTGAAGTCAGCACAGTGTGCAAGTGTGATGCAATAAAAGAGGCTCCAAGAAAGAAAAGAGCGTGAGATGTGTACGTTACAGATGTAAATATCACTAGCAGAGCTGCGCTGCAGAATAAATTGAAAGGTTTATAATGGGTTTCTGTCAAGAGGTTGCATAACGGTGAGAAAGGCAATACATGGTTCAAATTCACAGTTCAAGTCTAGAAATGGCAGCAGATGGAAAAGTATTGATTTATATTAGCAACAGTAGAAAAATAAAGGAAATAATTGAGTGACTACAGCTAGTTTCATGTTGAAAGAACAGTGTTCACATTCCAGTTGCTTGCTGCTGCTGGGTGTCAGGGTGACTACAGTAGAGATGCCTGACTTATTTCAACCAGATTTGCATCTTTGAGCTTCGAGGGCCAAATGATTTAGTAGCTATCAACACTGAATTTAACGGCAGTACTCTGTATTCAGCTAGCACAAGTGGAAGCAAAATTTTGTCTTAATAGGCAACAAAACAAACAAAACGTATCTTTTTACCGGTTCTCTCTAGTAGCCCAATTCTACTCAGCACTGGAGAATGGGGAAGGTGTCAAAGATGCCACTATAACCTCCTATATGCCGATCAGTCTCTACTGACTGACGTGGATGACTTAAAAATGATCATGAGATCACTCCAGTCTATACTACTGGAATGGAGTTCACATGAAATGGAGAATCACTGGAGCAGAGCATCCCAAATACACCTTTGTTCCCTGTTTAAATCCTTCATGAGATTGGAAAGGCACAAAAATAATTTCCACTTGGTTTTATCCCTGTGCTGAAGGAGGTTTTTTCTGGTCACTTAAAGCAAAATCTGCTCCTTTGTGCCACTTGTGCAGGATCTGGCTTTCTAACAGGATTTGTAAGTCACCTGCGTGCGAACTGCATCTGGACTGAATGCTTTAGGAGAGTTCCCAGTGGGTCCGAGTTTCCCAGCCACCCCAGTCGGTACCCCTCTGCCCAGGCAGCCAGGCTCCCTCCTGTGAAATCAGGAGGGCCGATGGTGGGTTGCTGGGTCTCCCCTTGACAAGGGCTAGCAAGGCAGCTGAGGCAGGAATCTGAAATGGGAGCGTGCTCCTGTATCTTCTGGTTGAGCCTGAGCTTGTGGTGTAAGCACGGGATAACATCTAAGCTGAAGTGCTGCATGCAAAGTGACCTTCTGCTCTCGCCGCTGCCGTTCTCTCCATTCATTTCTCGCCTGTCTTTTCGGAGCAGAAATGCTGAGCCAGAGCAGGCCGGGTTCCAGTGCAGTTGTGTCTCCCACAGGGTATCGTGCTGCCCTCTGTTTCTCGGAGTTTGGACAGAATTTGTCTTGCTTAAATGCAGCTTCTCTTGCGAGTGTAGCTGCCTGGAGAGGTGTACCTGAACGTAAGTCCTGGCGTAACTTAGTCCTGGACCAGTACAGGTTTTGTAAATTAGGATTAGGACTTTAAATCTGATGCAAGAATTATTCAGGAGCCAACTAAGGATGGGAATCGTGTTTCGCAAAACTATGCATTTTCATTAGCCGCCTTGGCATGCTTAACTAATAAGGTACTGACTTCCCCAGCTGAATTTACACTACAGTGAGGTAGCTTTCTGGCAGAAGCAGCCACAAGTCCACGTTGGCAGAGGTGCCTGAGGGACCTTGCTTGTATTCCTTTGGAAAGATCAGGTGTGCTGACAGGCGTGCCGCTGACAGGTTCTGCCATTTTCCACTGGTCCATCTGCCCTCCTCAGTGACAATGCAAAGCAAGGAAGATGAGGAGGATTTCAGGGGGGACCTAGGCTTCTTCCTAAAGGAGTACTAATATTGGCTGCTGCAAGAGCAGATGGGATTTGTAGGAACCCCAAGCTCCATCTGTTCACAATAGACTTGATGAGCCCAAGATCCAGGGCACAGCTGAATGCCATGGCTAGCCCAGCACTGTCAGCTGGAGGTGAAGAACAAGTGGGTCAGAGCAGCAAGATTAGAAAACAGACAGTAAAAGCTGCTTTCTCTAGAAAATGGTAGAAAACACTCTTCACCGCTGCTGAAATACACCTGTAGTGGAACCAAAAGTCTAGCAAGGCCGCCTCCTAAATATGACTGGCCATCCTTTGAACAGCCTTATTTTACCTTCTAAGTCGCCTACAGTTGTGGCTGCGCTGAACAAATCAGCTCGCCGACTGCAGCATACAACCTTTTACTTAGTGGGTGGAGCTGGCACAGCAGCATTTGTAACCTCAGAAGCTTGAATAACCCAGTTTCTAAAATCATCGTACTCACCAGCCTATGCAAAGAACATATAATTAGAGCAGCCTCGACTATTTCTGTTGAAACAGCTCTTGCAGCTTCTTGTTAGTTCTGATAACAGGAATGTTGCTGCTTCTGCACTAATTGCTCTAACAATCTTCTGAGGGCTCAATCCTGCAGTTAGTATGTACAGCTCCTGCTGAGCATGCTGCTCTTAAAACTAAGTGACTGTCAGCCCTGGCAAGAACAGGGAGCAGTGCTGGCTGATGTTCTGCAAGTTTGGGTTTGTGGGTCTTTTTTTTTTTCATAAGAGGTGGAAAAGACATTATCACTTGTTATTGATACACTTTTTCACTGTAATCTGCTAAGATAAATGGGTTTGCTTCCATCAGGATCTCCATAGCTAACTTCTATCAATGTTCATGAGCTCAGCTGTGACTTTCAGGAGCAGCCTTTCTGTACTGAAAAAAAATAAGCCCTCTTGGGTAAATGATGAGTTCATCTAAAATGGCATCCCTTAGCTGATTAACTCACTACTTCATATGGGCAGAAGGTGCTAAAGCTACCTTAACTCTCTATTACCTTTGACATGTTTACCATTCTCCAGGATGGGAAAGCTTACGCCTTATTTTGGCCGTGATTCTCAATTACCAGCTGATATTTCCACCTCTGGAGCACCAGAGCATAGTTTGCCTTTCCACGGCATAAATTCCTAGAACTGCTCAGCCTCAGACGAGGCCACATTTGCAAGTGAGCTTGTTTTCTCAGCTGTATCATCTCGCCACTGCAATCTCAAACTATAGCTGTGCATGCACAAAGGCAAAATCAACTACGCATCCTGAAATGCCTAGGATCATCAGAACTTTCCACACAAAAGGCAAAGCTTCCCTTTTAGAGCCTCAGTGGCTGTTGATGGGGTCAGGCTAATGCATTAGCAAGCCAGCATCTTGCCCGAGTAACATAGGTTAGAGTGGTGTATTTGAAATACTTTAACACAAATTTATCAGTCACTGCCTCTGGGGAATTTGCCTGATATGTTGCAATCATCTGGATATTTTAACAGAGTTTCAATAGACTTGCATCAAAATCATTTTGCCATCATCTTGACATAGTAATGTAGTCTCCAGTGACTGCAGTGACATTATTTTGCCATCATCTTGATATCATCTATTACAGCATTGTGGTCCCCATGCTCTGGCATTGCTGAGTGCTTTGCCTCATTATATTATTTTCATAAGCTTGCTCTGAAATTAGTGCAAAATAGCTGTGGTTTTCATAGCAAGTTACATGCAGAGGGGGAGTTCCCTGAAATCAGAAAAGATATTTCAAGTATACTGATCTACTATTTTAAGAACGCTCCAGATTTTTAACATTTTTCCTTTAAATGACCAAAATGTTTAATTCATACAAAACTGCCAGGAAAATGTTCACTTAGGAGGTAAATGATGTTTTACTCAGACTTTGGCAGGAGTACTGAAAACTGGTTCCAAATTATGCTTTGTTCAATTCTCCATCATTAAAAGCAACATAAACTTACTTAATCTTTTTGGGGTGTACACTGGAGGAAACATTGCAGCTTGAAATAGGCTCAGTATTCTTATGTTTCTGATCCAATGACTCCTATGTTTGGGATCCAGCTTATTTTGAACAAGCTTAGTCCTTGACTATATCGTTTTAAGTCTGGATCACAAACATGTCCCAAATATCTTCACAGGCATAGATAATTTCAGAAATGGATAGTCTTGTTGAATTGGATAGGGGAAGGCTTGAGTTTGGGCTTAGCCTGGCCAGGTTTAGCTAACCCCATCTTAAACTCAGCCATTTTTTGTGATTAAGACAAACAGCTCCTTCAATGGGATTGTTCACACGAGTATGAAGTATGCACGTAAGTAGTTGGAGAATCCAAGAGTGCAAGAGACAGATGTAAAGATTCCCACTGACTTTAGTGGCTTTCAAATGGCTTCAGTAGCTTTATACCAGGCCCTTCGAGAGCTTCTACTGTTAATATTTGTAGAAACAGGAGGAAATGTTAAGCTTGGTGCATCAGTCAGTGCACAACAGTAAGCCTCTGGCAATCCTGTAAGTATTGGAGTTTGAAACTTAAGTGTGGAAAATGCTGTCTGCGGCACTTCAACTCTCTGTAAACACTAGGAACGAAGAGGTACAACACTGACATAACTGGAGAGCCAGTTGACACAGGACCTGATGCTAAATAGCAGCTCGTATTTTGCAACCTTTCTGTAAATTGCTGTAGGGTCCCTGCTTCTTAACACCCTGCCTCGGTGTTCTCATGTCTCTGTTCCACTGGTCTCTTTTTCATCTTTTTAGTTAATCACATTTTCTAAAGAAAACAGCAGCTGAAAATAGGTATCCAATGAAGGCATTAATCCTTTTTTTCATGCCTTCGTAGTAGGCCATCAGATTACAAACATGAAGTTGGAAAAAAATGAGTTTGAGTATTTCTTCATCGGGGAAAAAATAGCTGGGGTTTCTTTTTTTTTTGCTGTTGATGTTACCCTTTTCAAAAGTACACACATAGCAGGAGTTTTAAAGTTTCAGCTTTTAAAGTATGTTGTCTCACATTCCGGTACTGATCCTTGCAGTATTGTCTCTTGGTTGGCTGCCCTTTCATTTCTCTTCAATTAGAGCTCCCTCAAAAGCTGTATAGAAAAAGATGCAAAAGAATAACACAGGCCATTATTCTAGGCTTTCAGTGGTGATAGACTCCACTATAGCAGACATTCAAATAATGACTGAACTATCACTTCCCTCAGAAGCTGTTCTAACAAAACATCACCAACAAAATTTATGGAGTTAGTTAATATTTAATTGTGACAAGTTATGAGATGATATGGAATCACTTTTTGTTCAAAACCAGAATTACCTCATGGTTCTGTTAGCTATATTAAATCTTCATTAGTCCAAAAATGAGACTGAAATCAGGCCATTCATACACTGACATCTGCTGAGCTTGCAGATGAATAAAACTTTGTGCTTCTCCCCTACATTCAGTGGGTTGGCAAACAAATAATTATTTTCTGTTTCTATTTTGTTCATACAAAGCCACCAAATCTTGGTGCAAATACTTGCAATAGTAAATCTCCCATTGTCTCAAACCGGAGCCATGTCTGGGTCCATCTATATGCAAGTTGTTAAGTCTGCCCCCTGAAAAAAGCTGCCCAGTAACCCCGTTAGTATGCCAACAATCATAAATGTGGTCTATTTTATGGGGCATGCTGGAAAACTACTTGTGCTAGGGAGAAAGTTACTGACAGAAGCAGCCGCTGTCCCCGGGATGAGAAAGCAGGCATGTCCATTAGCAATTCCTTTGTCAGTAGAAGGAGCAGCTTATCTTCATAATGCAGCCAAGGGAAGTTTGAATTACTATCAGGAAAACAGGCGAGTAGCTACTACTGTAAGCTGAGTGAGAGGAGAAGGAGAATGAGGAGCAAGTTGCTGGCACTCTCCTCTTCTGTAGAGAGTGAGAGGGGAGTTAGATAAATTGAAAATAGGATCGGTGTCAAAATGAGGATGTTTAATTACGAGGCAGCAGCAGTGGAGTGAGCAGGGCAGGAGAAAAGGGGACAGAAGATCACACGAGATAAAGGAATTGTGGGGGGGAAGTAACAAAATCAAAAAGCTCAAGGGTCGTCTTCTAATTCTCCGTTTTTTTGACAGGGAGAAATGGTACTTCTGGAAAAGAATCTGTGCAATACCTCAGCAGTCATGCTGGTGGGAGGTAGGAGCCGCAGGAGAAAAGTCTGAGAGGGTTTCATTGATCCTCGGCGAGAGGGGGGACCCTGGGGAAAGGGACACGGCTGTTGGAGGGGAGGGGAGGCTTTGTGTGAGGAGCACTTCTTACATTTCGGTGTAGGTGAATAATAGTAAATTTTCACGGTGGGGACAGGCAGGTAGAGAGTCCCTTGTCCCCAAAGGCAGGGAATGGCTTTCGTGAGCCTATGTGCTGAAGCTGGTAAGACGAGGTGTGTGAGGAACAGTTCAGCACGAAGGAAAAAGGGCTTTTGCTCTGGTCCCTCGGGCCGAAGCACAATCCAGAGTGTTTAAAATGCTTCTGCTCGCATCTTTCATTTTAAAACAATGAATATAGTTATTCCTAATTTATTGTAGGATTCTCAGAGCTGGCAGATCACCAACGTTGTTTCTTCTCTCCTTGGATTAACCCAGCCAGCTCTCTGTATTTCCCGGAGCTGCTGCTGCTGCCAGTGGTGTTGTTTTGAATCCTGCAGCACCAGCTAAGTCAATCAATCACCACAATCAGTGCTGGCATCGAGACACAAAACAACATGGAAAAACCCCACTCTGTAACCCAGCGAAAGGCTGGGTGGCCCTGTGAAATCGAGAGCAGACACATCCTGCCGATGGCCACATCAGCTCCTCCTTGCCTGCTGTGTGTCTGTGTGTGCGCGCACATGTGCTGCGGCTTTTCTCTTTCCTGCTACAAGTACGAAAAACTCGGCCTGATAAGCTAGAAAAATCATCTACTGAAACAACATAATATTTAATGCATCCTCTTTATGCCTTAAATCCAGTCTAGGCTAGAGCAGAATGGGGGAAGGATTTGTGATTAAATAATTAGTTTAACATATTCTTAATACATGTTTTATTAGCATGTAACTAAGTGTTATTAATTGAATGAAATACATTGTGTAACAGAGCACACCTCCTTTACAGCTGCCACCCGAAGAACTCTATCAGTGCTTGTACAGGAGGGGAATGCAAGGATTCTTGTACATTTTTTATTTACAAGCTCTACCTTCTTCTGATCCCCCCCCAATTGTATTATTATTACAGCAATGTCAGCTCACACTGTGTAAGTTCAGATACATTAACTTCCTCATTTATTGGCTTTCTGCAACACTGTGGCTTCAATGGGCAGATATATAAGGTTTGTCTGGGACTTCTGTGGGTGGTAGGAACGTAAATATCTTTGTGACCGAAAAAGCGATCAGGATTCTAGGGACAACTTTGATGGAAGGATCCAACAACTTTATTGTTCAGTGTGTTAGACACGTGGCTAGGTCTGGGTTTAAATGCATTTGTCGCAGGGATAAATTCTTGGCTAGTGGCCAACGATGCAATGTCTCCACTTTGCCTGTGCATTACCTACAGATCGTGGAGACGTTCCCGAGCAGGGTGGGAGGCGTAGTGGGTAGGACACGATCTGCTATACGAGACTGTAAGTTGGGCTTCAGCATTTCTGGATTTTAATGACAGTGTTTGGTACTTTCTGTTTCCCTCTGAAACTAATTCTTAGCTAAAGCATGGTGTGTAGTTATGTTTTCTCCCAGCAGTTAAATCTCCTCTGGAAATGTGGAGCAGAACTATGCATTAAGCCCCTCTGTGGCCTTCAGAAGCACTTCCAGGCCGAGCACGTTGCCACAGGCCCAAGCAGTAGGTGGTAAAAACTTGGACAGTTGTGCTGCAGCTTAGCAAGGAGAAGGCTGCCGATTTAGCCCCCAGTTCAATAAAGCGTTGAAACGTATGTTCAAGCACAGAAATGCCTGCAGGAGGCACGGCCTCTCTGCTTGAGGTGAAGCTCCTGCTTAAGGCTCTGCTGAGACTGTGGCACTGAGAGGGCTGGGACGGGGATCGCTGTAGTGTTGTGCCATACCAGCACCCAGGCACGGCTGCCATTTCACCAGAGTGAATTATCCCTTCAAACTGGGAGAACAGTCCTTGTAAAGTGAAGTGGATTTTGAGAAGCGTAACTTCTGATCAGTGTTAAGTCTTGCATACTCCTGAAAACTTCCAAGGAGAGAGGCTCTGCAGCCTCCCCAGGTGATCTTTTCCAGTGCTTAACTAGCCATATTATTACCAAGTGTTTCCTAATGTTTAACCTAAATTTCCTGTGCTCCTGCTTAACCCAGTACTTCTTATCCTATCCACAGTGGATAAGGAAGACTACTTTCTCCTTTCTGCTTTACGTGCATTTGTATTACATAGTAGTCCCTTTTCTGCAGACTATATGAGAACATTCCAGTTCTCCTTGCAGCTTGTATTTCCTAGACCTCTGGCTGCTCTCAGTGCTCTCTGCTAGATCTTTTCTGTTTGGTATCTTTTTTTTTTGAAGCTGAAATGTGTTGCCTGAAACTGGTCCAGCTGTCAAAATCGCATTGTATTCTAAGCAAACATCCTCGGATTAGCCTGCTATCGCCTGTGCAGCCCTTCTCAGTTTTACTGTATGCAGAAAGTAAGTCACTCTGTTCTAACAAACCAGACTGTAGTAGAAGTATTCACAGAAGCAAATCCAGGGCAGATGCCTGCAGAAATGTACTTAACATCATCCTTCCAGTTTGACAGAGAATTTTGTAGGTGGAGGGAGACCATATTTTTCCTAGCTCACTTATGACCATGAGGAGGCTGCTACTGGAAAGCTTTAATAAAGTTGAGATTTATCTACTGCTTCTCCCCTATTCCCACTGAAGGAAATTAAATTGGTTTAACAAATCTGTGTTTTTGACACAGCCATGCTAGCTGTTACTCATCTCCTTGTTATTTCCTGAGTGGTTGCAAATAATTTGATTGTTTCCGTATTTTTCCAAAAACTGACCTTCACTCACTGCTCTTTAATTCCCCATTACAATCTTTTCCCTCCCTGTAAGGAAACACACTATGTGCCATTTTTCTGTCTTCTGGATATTCACCCATCCTACATAAGCTCTCAAAGGTAAATCACTACGGGCTCTGAGATTGCTTCAGACAGTCCAGTAGGATACCTTAGGATGAATTGTATTTGACCCAGGCAATTTGAAAGATCTAATTTATCTAAGTACTATTTAATCTGTTCTTTCCTTGTTTTCACTTGTGTTGCTACCCCTTTGTCACTAGTGCTGTTTCCTGTCTGATCTCATTTGACCTTTTTAGTAAAGATTGCAGCAAAAAGCTTTAAGCACTCAACCTTTTTAGCATCATCTGTCAATAACTTTCCCTGCCTTGCTCGATAGCAGGCCAACACTTTTTTTCTCATCTTCCTCATATTATGAAGTATGTTTGCAGCATGTTTTCTTGTTACCCTTTCTGCACCGATGTGTTCCCTGTTCTCACTTGACCTTCCTGATTTGGGCCCTAGGCTCCCTCTCTATTTTCTTTCGTCCTGGTCTTCAGTAATCTGACCTAGGTTCAACTTTTTCCGCACTTCTGTTGTTTGAGGTCAGCGAGGAGTTCATGATTTAGCTAAGGCGGTTTCTTACAACACTTCTAATGGTTTTGCTGCTTTGGGATAATTTGCACTTTTGCCCTTAATAGAACTATTTTAAGGAACTGTCAGCTACTCTGAGCTTGTTCCCCATGAGACGTCACTTACCAATTCCCTGAGTTTATGTAAGCTGTCTTTCTTCAGGTTGGTTGGTTGTATTTTGCTGTTCTTTTTCCTTTCCAGGAGCAGTGAGTTTTCTCATTCCGTGATAACTATCGCCCAAATTGCCTTCTATTCTCATGTTTCCAAACCTGTTTGTCCTGACTCTTAAAAACAAAAGTAAGGAGCCTTCCCTTCAGTTGCATCCCCAGCCCTGGTAGCAAGACAATGGCAGCATGGCATGTGCGTCCTGTGATACCCTGTGTCCCAGCAGGTATCTCCATTAGCCTCCCTGCCATGTGCCTCCGTCGTCTTCAAGCCCAGCACACTGTATGTATGATTCATTTTGTTGCCCTCCAAAAGACGTAGCTCCGTCCATCTGTTCTTTGTGGCTTTACTCTAGACACCCCGCACCCCCCCATCGTGACAGCACCTGTGTTCATTCCCCCTGTTATTATTAGCTAGGGATTTTCAACTGCTTCAGCTCTTTCTGCATTTTACACTGTAGAGTGACTGTGTCTATGGACAGCATTTCATCCCTCTTCTCCCTGAACAAACTGTACTCTCTGTATTAATATTCTAGTCACGTGAATTATCCCAACAAGTTTCTCGTGCCAATTAATTCATAATTTTGAGCACGTATTAAAACTTCCAAGTCCTCCTGTTTATTCCCCGTATTTCTTGCATAAGTTCTTGTGATTACTTTTTGTGATTGCACCCAGCGTATATCAGGAGTAACTCTTGTGAAGTCAGCGGGTCGTGCTTCGCTGTCATTTACGTGCGTGTCAATCTAAATGATTCTACTGATTGGCAAGAAGTCATTTCAGATTTACTTGCATGGGGGTAAAGAAAGTGGCCCATTTAAATGAATTCTGTGTGAAATAGGTCTAGGCCAGGAGGATTAAGCATGCTTCTCTAACTGCTAGATGTGTTATATTGTATGTAATCAGTGTAGTGGCAATAAAATATGATTGCCACACCCAGAATATTTCCTCACCGAACTTTTTGGATCCTATAATTGTCCTTCCCTTGTTACTGTGCTCACATTAATAAGGTGCAGGGTTTTACATAATTGGGAAAATAAATTAAAAAATTTTTAAAAGGAGAAGTCCAACAGAGGTATGCATGCAAGCAGACTATACCATGTAGTTTGTGCTACAGCAAAGCAGCAGAACGTGAGATAGAAAAGTCGGCTTTTGAGGTTTTATTACTTTTTGCTTTGTGATGACTGGCTTCGAGCCCACACATTTCTTGAATACACAATAGGGAGTTGGGCAAGACTGCAGAAATAAATTTTATTAACACACAATCACTGCAGCACCAGACAGAATAATCTCCTTTAGTCTCCTCTAGCTGGCAGAGTCCTCTTTGTACCAGGTCAAGTCAATTAGCAGTATAATGTACGACAGGTTTTATTTAAAAAGGGTTTAATTAAAGTTTTGTTACAAAGCTCATACAAACCAACAATCTGTCTTTTAGGGATATGTATTATCTAGAAATTGATTTTAACTTAAACACTAATTTATAGACTGTCCCCTTTAATAAGTATAATTCCTTGGAAGATATTAAGGTCCTCCTGCCCCAAATAAATTCAGGTCCTGATTCAGCAAAACACATAATTACCAAGGACTTCAATGAGGCCACTCATGCACTAAAAGCTGAAGGTGTGCTTCAGCACTTCGCTGAATTGGGGCCTTACTGTATAACCACTGCCCTGATCACACACATTGTTCAATTCAGCCATGTCTTTACTGAGAAAGATGTTTGAAAGAATTAGTGATGTCTTTAAAATATCTCATATAGGCCATTAAAGATGGGAACGTGCCCTTCTGCTAGACACAGATGGCTTTTTCACTAGGCCTGGCATCTTCTCAGTTCTTACATCTAAATACAATGATTTACCTGTGTTACCTGTGTATATCTTTTTCCCAAAAAATGTTGACCCCACTAATCCTTTTTTTTATTCTCCACAAGGGAACAAAGGCTGCCTCCCCAGCAGATGTAGCTAAGCATAGCTGCATTAACTTAAATGGAGCTATGTCAGTTTATGCCAATTGGGGATTGCACCCCAAAAGTTTAAGTAGACTTTCTTAATTAAAACTAGCTATATTATGCTACTGATTGCTAACTACAAACTTTCACCTTATTCAAATGCCTATAGAGTAATAATACCCCCCAAAAGCCGAAGAACGTATCATGTTTCAGGGTAACTTAGAATTCATCATTGTATATTACTTTTGTTTTTTTAATTCACAAGCTATATAATTTCGAATAAGAAATGGGTGGATGGAAAGGACTTCTGTGTAGAGAAGATTCCAGGTGTTTTTCTGGCTCTCTCCTGGGCAGTGTGGTTGTATTACATCAGAACCTCTGGATAATTAATTTGCTCAGTGGCCAGGGAGGCAGGCAAACTGGGCTCTGGAATCAGCCTCGGAGACACCACAGAAGTTGCTACACGTTTATAGCATGTGCAGGAGCCAGGAACGACGGACCCTGCCGGGGCAGCCAAAATGGGTAGGGCAGATGCTCTCCCCGTGCTGCGAGCAGCGCCGGGAAAGACCCAGCAGCACCCGTTTTGTCAGCTTACAGCCATGAGTCCACAACAATGGCCGGAGACACCAAGAAGCCTTAGAAGGCATCTGTCTTCTCTTCACAGCGTATTTGGGAAAGCTGGGCCTTTTTGTTGTGATGTTTATTACCAAAGCAAAACGCCCTCATATTTTATTTTTACTTTTTAAATCTTTGAGACGCATGGAACAGCGGGCCAGAATTTGCTTTGATTAATCTTCAATCTGGTTCTACTGTGTTCTTCCCCATGGTATAAATCTAGACTGCAGCTGGTAGGGGGTTGTATGCTTAAAAAAAAAAAAGTCTCGGCACCAACACATTCAAAGTAGCAAGCTTATGTTGCCTACTTCTAAGTCTGAATAGTCTGTAAACCAAAATATAGTTCAAATACTACTTTTTCTGCTACCTTCTGCCTGAGCCCAACAGCGATGAGGCAAAGAAAGCAGGTTTGTATTTGAAATGTGTGACAAAAGAATAAAACAGGGAGCAAGCAGAGAGAGGGAGAAACAAGTGAATTCAGAAAACCTGTAGAAAGGACTAGAGAAAAACTTGAACAGAGAAATAAATTCTGTGGGACGAGTCCTACACCGATGCCTACTGCCATAGATCCCCTGATTTCAGTGATGCCTCTGACACTGTAAGCTGCTCAGGTTATTTTGTCTTCATGGCCTTACTCGTTTCAGCATAGCTGTTGGGTGGGGATGCCTGACCCTAATACACATCGTAGGCTGCCTGCTAGCTAGAAGAACAGGCTTGCTCATTGAAAATTGAATCAGGCTTTGAGCTTATGTTTGCAACAGAGAAGCGTAAGAAATGAAATAGTTTGCAAAAAAATCTGAAGCAATCTGATAGATTCTCAAACCAAACTCTTCAAGATTTGTCCAGGATTAATGCCGAGTTAAATGCACATTAAATGCATGCTGGCCACAGCATATTTTACAAAAGCCGAAAGCACCTGTGAGTTACTGTGCGAGCCCTAGCACACAACAGGGTGGGGGGGTCTGCTGGAATATCCGTCGGGCTCAGGTGTGCAGGGAGGCACACGGCACCGCCTGTGCTCCTGGCAGAGGCTGCGAGGCTGAGGGAGGTCTGCCCCATGCAATTACACAGAAATATTTTCACTGGTTGGATTTCTTACTAGCCAGTCAAGAAGCATGGGGTATTTTCACTTGCCATTCTACAAGTCTAAGTCGATGCGTGACCACGTTGTTCACATGCAGGATCAGGGGAGAGACACGTATTTAAGGACTCGATTTTCCTATTTTCCTGGCTCTGTGTACACACACACAGACACGGGTGTGTGCTAGATGTGGTGGAATGGCTGTGTTTGAATGTCCACAAACCCCCACAAGTGTGAGCACTGACAACAGGCCGAGGCTGATGGTACGTGGCCGCGAGAGGCAGGGTGTCAGGGCTTAGCTGCTGTGTAAGCCACTGGCTGATGTTGCAAGATGCTGAACACAGCCAGTGCCAGGGGACTAAGCTTTCAGGTACACAGTTAACTTTTAAGCTCCCACAGTCTTCACAGAGACACTTGCAGGTTTAATGTTAAGTGTGCTTTTTAAAAGCACAGTTGGGTTTGGGGCCAAATTGATCAGCATTTTAAGAGTTCCAGACCAGAACTGTAAAGGAGAATAAACCCAGGCCTCCATGTGCAAGAGCCTAATGCATTAGCCCACTCTTTCATCCACCTTTTCCTTCCCTCCCCTCCAGAAACGGTCTCACCCAATTTTACTGTACCTTAATGGAAAATAGGAACCAGAACGCACTTGGGCCTCCTTTACCAGTTTTTCTTTTAGTGTCCAAACAGATCCCACAGAGCTTCTTACCAAGTGATTTTGCTTCTCTCAGTCAAAGTACCCATGTGGGGTAAAATACAAACAGCATTAATCCTAAAAGAAAAAGTACAGCAGAAGAAAGTGTTGCAAAGTGAATTAAAGTATCTGCAAATGAATTTAGCTAGTATCCACCGTCCTTTTAACATTTGGAGTGATCTTCCTCTGGAAAAAAAAAAAAAA
>VZTL01021210.1:0-13216 GCA_013400535.1 Scopus umbretta
GGGAAGTCTAGGAAGGAAAAGAGAATGACAGAGGAATGAATAACAGAGAGACAAGAAGGTGGGAAGGGGTGAAAAAGAAAAAAGTGTGGGACTGAAAGGTCCCTAGAGAAGAGGGACAAGGAAAGAAGGAAAGAGAAGTGGAAGGATTCATTTCCAGATTTTCCCCGTTGAGAAATATAAAAGATTTTCTGTGGCTTATGTACGTCAGGATACCCTGAAGTAAAACATAAGCCTATAGTTGTATCCATTTAGGGTACCTGTAGAAGTTTTTATATGGGACCAAGGACAAGCATCATAGTATCTTTGAAAACTACCCCTGACAATATCAAATGTTTGTTTATTTTGCAGCTGAAAGTTGTGCAAACCAAATTCCACCTCCGCTACATGGAAATCTTTAGGTGCATAAGAGTTTCTCAGGTGGTAAATGAGATTATCGGCAATCACTTCAGGAGAGCTCTGCTCAGTGATAATAGCTGAGTACCAGCTTTTAAAATGGAGTAATGATTACATTTTGGGAAGGCATACGAGAGAAAAATTTTCTGCCATGACAATATTCAACTTATTTTCACTCTCCAACCCACATTAGACCCCTCTTAAAATGGACAGATACACCCTGGCTCAAGATCATTTACAATTATCCTGCATCATTACAGGAGAGAATGAGCACAAGCAAGGGGCTTCTGTGGAATATATGAATTCTGAAGATAAGACCATGAAAAAAAAGAAAAATTTCAGATTTAGTTTTTTTAAAACTTGTTTAGGGCTGGGAGGTTATCTGTGTTATTTGGCACTTCCTTTACATCAGCTTTGCCCAAATTATTATTCCTGCTAGCCGTCTCCTCTACATCATTTGAGTCTCTCCCAAACATGTTGGTACTGCAGGCTAATATACTACAAAGATATCTCAATTTTCTTATTTTGCTAGAAGTCTGCCTCAGCAAATATTTGTTGCACAAAGATTATATTGTGCTTTGGCAGGTTCTAATACTCAGGTCAATTCCAGTATGCTTACAAATATCAAAAATACTTCAGGATACTACTAACGCACTCAAACTTTATGAAATCCTATAGCTATTTAGAGAGAGAAAGCACTGATGCTCATAAAATGACCAAAGAACAGCTTCTGTCCTGAAAGTGATGCATAATGGTGAAATCACTCTTTTTCCCACCATATATAAACCAAAATATTATCACTATGTGGAATACTATTGCTGCATTGCACACTTTGTGTTGTGATGTGTCTCTATTTCAACAAGGATGTGCTTTCAGGTAATTAAAAAAAGGAATATTTATTTGTGCATATTTTACATATTTTACAATTATTATTATTTTTATGGTGGATACATAACAGGGCTCTTTATGTTTTCACAGTCATTAATTAGCTCTACAATGTAGCCTTGGTTTGGAAACCAGATAATATACTTACTGCTCACTTAAGCATTGCCAATGCTCCTTGATGCAATTTTTTTCAGGAAGAGGGTTGGGTATTTTCAAAGTAACAATCGTACTACCCTGAATATACAATTCATTGTCTTTTCAGAACATTTTCAAAAAACGTTATCTTATCAAAATAAAGGACTGGAGTTAGCATTAGGCTTTGACAGCTGAAACAGAAGTCACCCTTTCAGGAGCCACAGGGCATAGATTTCACACACTCGTATGTAGATATAGGAATAATTACTACTAATTTGGGCAGTCTTTTTTTTTTTTTAAAATTGAANTTCTTTTTTTTTTTTTTTTTTTTTAAAAATTAAAATTAGTAAATGGCATGTTGCGATGACAAAGTAGTCTATTTAGCAGATATAACCCACTTATTGCATAAGGTTCTTGCTCTTCATTCTAATTTCCATACACTTAAAGACTTGCTACTATTGGTTAAATATTAATTTTACCTGGTCATTTTCTAAATTAACACAGAAGAAGGTTAGATGAAATGTCTGGAAGAAAGAACTGTAGAAAATGAAGAAATGTCTTATTTTCTCATTGAGAAGAGTACATTTATTAAAACATGCAGAATTTTTTCTCCTTCCATTAGCTGTAAGGGATATCTATTAGTAATTTAGCACCACTATTCAGCTGCTTTTTTCCAACTGAAAGGTCTTTTAATTCAGCATGAGCATAGCACACACAGTGCTTGCTGGGGATTCTGAAAAATCCCTTCCATTTGTACACCTCCTCTCCAAACTTTCTTCAATGGTTATTCATGTGGGGAGCAAGTGGACCTGGTGGTATCACCTCCTGTAAGATGGACGTCTATTTGCTTCAAATCTTGATAAATACTGAGGAGAACAGACTTAGCAGATTGGTGGAGCTTTGCTGAGAAAAGGGAGGCAAGACCTATAAACAGATATTTGATTGAGCTATCAGATAAACCTAGTCAAAAAAAAAGAGGTGAGGAACCTATTAAAATCTCTTCAGACCATAAAACAGATCCAGCTGAGCACATGATGTGATGTGAATATGAAATCAGGATCAGTTTGCCTATACAGAGAGGCTCTTTTTGATCCACAGCTGTCTGCTGAGTGTGAAGGCAGTTTCTCTGCAGGCGACAGAAGAGGAGCAGGCAGTAGGAGAGACCATACACATGCTCTCCACCCATACCTCTCTGGGTACCAGACCAACAGCAGGAGTAATCTCTGGATACAAAGTCCAGAAAAGCTGATGTGCCCTGAGCAGAGCAACCTAAAATAAGAGAAAGATTATATTGGTAGTGGCACTGCATTTTACGCAGTATCCCCTGCTTCTGTTCAGTGCCAATATTTATCATCCTTTTGGTCTTTTGGTTTATATTAAAATCAAGCAAGATTCATGGAAAACAGATATCTGTGACATTGAGATCGTTAGTATTACAAAGATATTTACTGTTGCTTGAATTTTTAGTTCAATAGTTCTCAACCTCAATAACAGGAATAAAAGATAATGTCAATGATAATCTGTGAATTATATTAAATTTTCATGTATAGCTATAAAAGGTACCCATTTTCTTAAACAATAGCATGAATATTTTATGAAGCACAATAGTTGTTTGATAAAGAGGACTTGTTACTTAGTGGGACTCTTTAGACTACATGAATTTCTTCTCCGTGTATTCAAGGAATAAAATATGGCTTTTCAGATATACTGACCCCTAAGCACTGAAAGCAAATCACTTTCAGGCTTCTGAAGCATCATATCATGCATGTTTGCCATTTTTTTATTTATCCTTAGGCATCACTATGGCCACTGTTAGAGACAAGATGTTGGATTAGATGTGCATTTGATCTGATTCAGTACTGACATATGTTCTTACGCCATTTTAATACTCCTAACTTTGAGCATCCGAAATGTGAAAAAGCAGAGGAAAATTTTTGAAAGGAATGTAAATTATTTTTCCTTTGCTTTTTAACCTGCCTTATCAACAGCTGTTTGTTTTTCCTTCTAAAATGTGAATACTACAAAGTATTATCTATTTTTGTGATTTTCCCTGAATGTTTTATGTCTGTCAACTATAATTCTTGCATCCTAATGGTATACAGAAAAAAAATATTTTTCATTTAATTATTTTTCATTAAAACATGTTATTTGCTCCTAAACTATTAATTGCATTTACTACTTAATACAATAGTTATTTTTAAGCTGTTTATACATTATTGTAGTTTCACAGACTTCATTAGATGTGGTTGAAATGAGCAGAGACTAAGGCTGTAAGGTTTGATTTTATCTCCAGCATTACATGTAGCTTTAGATTATTTGATGCAGTATGTGTGTAGTTTTAGTTCTATTTAAAAAATAGCCAAATCATAATCTTATTCCTTAAAAATAATGTTTTTACATTCTCCCAGCTCTAAGACAGACAATTCTCAATTTCTCCTGAGGTGCTTATATAGGTCCCAGTGCCGAAATCTCAGTTACAGCTGAGTAGCATTAGCATAAAATGGAACATTTCCAATGCAAACTGCTTTTTGGCAGATGATGAGCGGGCAAGGCAAAGGCAACTTTTTCTTTAGCAAGGGATATTGTCATTGAAGATATTTCATCTCCCACGCATTTTTGTTGGTAACTTTTTACAGGTACACAGTGACAGTAAACACAACCAATAATTACTTCTAAATAGCCTGGAAATTGTGTTGCAAATACAGAAGTTCACTCTTCAAAAAACAACTCTCCCACCCCAACCTAGCCAATCAACCTCCTGTTTAGAATGAAACTACATTTTTAAACTTTCAGGAAGCAAACTCCTCTGCCTGCTTACTTTTCTCCTTCCACTTACTTGTGCCTGTTTTTCCTACCTTGAGTACCTTTGCTGTTGCACAGCTCCATCTATTCTAAGACTCGCTACTGGTCTTAGTATGGTTTCTGTAGTGACCACCAGCATTACTCCTTTAAGGGTTTATGTTCTACTTATTTAGCAGACTAAGAAAATTATGACAGTTGAAAAAAAGTGGACAGGATGCGAGATCTCAACTTGCTGTCCATGAGGAGATTGGTAAGGCTTGCACAAGGTGCTCTCTGTCATTCCCACTGCTGGGGCCTAGCAAACTATAGGCATTGGTTTAGCAACATATTACTGTCTTCTTTTTCTTTACTCTATGTGCATTTAGTTTCTGTGAATCTTTAGTGGTTGTTCTGGTCTTGTGGGAGTCCTCCTGTCCATCCCTGAAATTTCTAAAACATCCAGTGACTCTGTCTCAAATATCTCCTTACTATGCTGGATATGAGACTCTGAAATGACCATACTCTTATGCCAAAAAGAGTCAGTTCTTCAAAAATACTCCAAAACTGATTATAAAATCAGTTGCTGACTCATCCTTCTCTTGCTTTTATGAAACTGTTTGCTCAAAAATCACATTGCAGCAAGCATGAAATATTTATCTAATCCTTCTTTACTGTACTCGGTTTCATCTGTGTAGCTGTAAGGCTTCTGGGCAGGATAATATCCTCTCGGACAGGGGTCTCACAGACAGATGATGTTAACCACGAGCTTGACGGAATGAGGGAAGTTGGCCTCAGGGGGAGATGGGGACAAGCCTAGCTGCCTGCAGGGCTGAGTTGGGTTATTTGCCTTAGCGCCTTAACTTCTTTACCTTAGTGCCAAAATCCAAAAGAACAAGTGGCAGTGTAAAGACATTAATAAAAGTAACAGACTCTATTCACCTTTTCTTGGTGATGAGGTCTAAAAGACTGAAATCTTATTTACTTCACATACATATTTTTGGAGGCTTTTCTTTGATTGCTGCCAGAATTTTCACTGCAACTTGGCTTGGAAAATGGAGTAACTGCTTTGCCAGCAAGCAGTCATAAATAATGCTTATACAGTGACGTTAGAACCCAGTAGATATTATTATCTATTACATGATTGCCTTGTAAGAATTCCAAATGCAGACAATCGCAATTCCTTCATTAAGCTGAGGTCACTCAAAGTCATCATTGCAATTACTTTCTATTTAAGATTCAGTATAAAAGGATAGCTAAAAACTTCTCTGGTACATTTAAGTCATCATTTAACTTTTTATTGCAGTGCACCAATATTTTAGTAATAACAATAAATGAATGGTTATTCCTTTAACAGAAAGAATATTTAACAATACAGAATGATTAGAGAAAATTGATATAGCAATTAACTTGTATTTTCTTTCCTAAAGGAAGGTAAACAGAGGCAAGACATCACTGACAACAGTGGCTATCTCCCCTTTAGTTAATCTTGCCAAAGATTGTCTGAGATTAAAATCCTTTTTTAAAGCATGTGTAGATGTGTTTTGGCTCTTCAGGTGTGATGAGGGTATTCATGTTCATCTCCTGTGTAGGCTTTAATTTATTTTACCTAATGTTGGATTCATCTCCATGTTGTCTTTTGCCAATTTGATTCTAAAGACTGAAAAGATACTGCAAAAAGTGGCAAAAGGTGGTAGAGAGATGAGACAGAAAAATGTTGCAATGGGAATGCACACACTGTGACTAATTGGTCTCATGTGTGAACTCTCTAAGGAGTCCCTGTAATTACACTAGACATGAATCTTTGTATCTCCCTGACGGGCTTCTCAGGTTTCCCGTGAGGGAGTCAGCAGCCCACTGCCTTTTTATCATGTGTTCTGCCTCTGCAAAAAGAATCATTGCATTGCTATCCAGATAAGCATGTATTATACAGTGAATCCTAAATATTCAGAAATTATGAAGAGCTCAGGACCAATTTAGCAGGGCTGATATGTGCAAAAGGTTAGTTTATGAGTACTGATCCAACTGGGAGGCATTTCTGCGTAATTAGGCAGTGTAAATTAGATTATATGCAATATACATTGTTATGTAACTTTAGAGATAAAATGGGTCTAAATCTGAAAAAGGAAGTGTTTTTGGAAGAGCATATTCAGCTTTTCTTGGAAGCCTGTATGAAATAGCAGCACAACTATTTTGCATCAAGAGAGAACTAGATGTAATTTTAAAAGAAAAAGGAACAAATACATCAGTTTGATTTTTCTCTTGGTTCTGTATTGCTCTCTTGGGTAGTGCATTTCACTTTTGCTGTTCCACAAGGAATTGCAAACAGCAGAGGTCAGGATTTAAATTTGCCTAAATACTTTCAGAATGCTTTTCTATTTTAAAAAGGGTAAGTGTACCAGGGTACTCTTACTGATAAATAAATGTATGTTAGTCAGCTCTCCTGTTTCTTCTGTCTTGTACCTGTGCTGGTTTTGGCTGTGATAGAGTTAATTTTCTTCATAGAAGTTAGTATGAGGTTATGTTTAGGATTCGTGCTGAAAACAGTGTTAATAACACAGGGATGTTTTTGTTACTGCTGAGCAGTGCTGACACAGAGTCCAGGCCTTTTCTGCCTCTCACCCCACCCCACCAGTGAGCAGGCTGGGGGTGCCTAAGGAGTTGGGAGGGGACAGAGCTGACCAAAGGGATATTCCATACCATATGACATCATGCTCAGCATATAAAGCTGGGGGAAGAAGAAGGAAAAAGGGGAATATTCAGAGTGATGGCGTTTTTTCTTCCCAAGTAACCATTACGCATGATGGGGCTCTGCTTTCCTGGAGATGGCTGAACACCTGTCTGCTGATGGGAAGTAGTGAATGAATTCCTTGTTTTACTTTGCTTGTGTGCCTGACTTTTGCTTTACTTATTAAACTGTCTTTATCTCAACCGATCAGTTTTCTCACTTTTACTTTTCTGATTCTGTCCCCCATTCCATTGTGGGGGGAGTGAGCAAGTGACTGTGTGGTGCTTAGTTGCCAGCGGGGGTTAAACCATGATAGTACCTTACAGACACAATCTGCAGTTCTAATAAAAAAGAAAATGATGATTTGGTCTTTAAATAGATTTTGTCACTGTCAAGGAAATAAGAAACGTAGTGAGAGGTAATCAGATATAAAGAAATGCAGTAGCAGCATATTTGAAAAGCATGCCAAAATATATTAATGCAGTCTTTCCAACATGTAAATATGCATGGAATAGCTACTGATTTATAAATGAAACTATCAAAAATATGGTGTAGTGCTCACTGGCAATAGTTCCATCTCATCTAGCAAAGGGATGAATATGGTCATTAGCAATTAAATACAACTCCCTCAACATAATAATGAAACCCTGTTTGAAGGTATCATCCAAGTAAAATGAATAACAAAATCCAAAGTGTTCTCCTTTATCACTCAGTATGCTTCAGAACTGATGTATTTCTGAAAAACTATTTCCTTTCACACCCCCCCCCAGCTGTTTAGGGAAACATATCAGCCGAGCAGCACAATATCAGCATTATTGCAACACAGCACTTCAGAGAGGATGTCAAAGAAGAAAGAAATACTTCCCAAAGTCTGCAAGAAAATATGGAAATATATAGAAAGAGCATAATAATACATGTTTTTCTATCATGCCAAAACCAAAGTAAAGTAAGTACCATGCAAGTCTTAGCATGTGCATGCTGGATATAGACATGTAACATCCACCAGTTACCTCTGTGTCATGAAAAGGAATTTTCACCATAGTGAAAACCCAGTCATGTTCTTCCCATCATCTTTGAAACATCCCATTTTCTTTCTCTTCCTTTCTGTACTCCTCCTTCTCTGCCTGTCATTTCTCTGCAGCAGAAGAAAGAGCTAGGAAATAAATAATGTATGAGAAAAAAAAAAGAATTAGAGTTTCTTTATAAGGAACAATAGTTTAATTCATGAAGCAGTTTTTAAAATGCCTGAGACTTGCAGTTGGTGGTGAGAGTAAAATCTTATCAGGGTTAGGCATAGAGCCAATATAATAAAGACTCCAGGAGTGAGCCATCAATAAAAGAGGATTTTGACACTCAGACACTTGCTGGGCTTACTTTTCTCCTTCAGGCAAGCTTCCCTTTTCTTTCCACTAGCCTGATTCTCCCAGTATCTCCAACCCCTATAAATCCCTGCTCCAGCTCTCCCCTCTGTGTGCTTTTAGGCTTCCACATGGAGGATATCCTGTTGACACTACACTCACTATGCCAGCCTGCCAAATATTAGCCATGTAAGGAAGGCTGGTTCCTATTCCTTTGTTGGTCACTCACATACAAGCAAGGAACAAGTGGATGTAAAAGACGTGCGTTCAGTGGACATGTATTAAGGGGCTGACATACTGCAATATTTTGTGTGGCTCTTGTAGATTTCTTTGCTCCTTAACATGGGTATTGCTTTATCAAATATGAATCCTAAGTGGTTTCCATCCAGTAACCGAACCCATTCCTCGATGGGAAGTGTCGCTCTGCACATCCGACCCATCTGGCAGGGCTGTGCCAGCTCGCACCCCAGCTTTCCTCTCCTTCCCCCCAGCAACAGCTCTCTATTTATACAAACCAACAGGGAATGGTGTCAAGAATCAATTAGCGGGGAACTTCTGAATGCAGAAAGTTACTTGTTGCCTAGCAGCAGCCCAGCAAACCAGGCTTGACTTTGATTCATTTAACCCCAAACTAACCAGGGCTGCCAGATTATTTTTTCTCATCACCTTCCAAAGCTGTCTCAGTCAATCCAGATGGATGAAATGCCTGAAGTCTTCCCCGCTGCTCTCAGGCAGGTCCTCATCTCCATTTTGTTGATCAAAATGTGCAGTGAATAGAATTTGTGGTGGTTGGTTTCAAAGAAACCCCAGAGGCGGCTTTCCAGGACACTGTGCCTCCGTCATGCCTCCATCTTGGAAAGAAGGAGCGGGAGTGAAACTCCCCTGACTTCCAGAGCTGGGCACTGGCTGGCCCGAGCAGATCATGGCCATGGGCCAGGGTGGACATGGCTGCAGGAGGACAGGCAGAGTCCCACCAAAGATCAGGAAATGTTGAGTTATACCTCTGCTGAAAATTCATGTCTCAGTGTCTGTTCTTCTTCCTTAATAATTAATTCAGCAGAGAGGAAAAGATGGTTCATTTGCATAACTAAATTTTTCAGTCACAGCAATCGGCCTATTAATAGAAACCCATCTATTTGTCTATCAACTTACATAAACCACTGTGTTGTCTTATAAGACACGGTATTTTGAAGGTCAGTAGCCCATAATCAATGGATACACAGGCAGAGAAATAGCTTGATCTCTACCTCAGAATACCTTAAACCGGAATTAATAAATAATATGTATCAATCATGGAGATTAAGTCTGTGCTTTACTTTTCAGCACTATATGAGAGTTTCCAGGAAGACATAGTATATGTTCACAATAATGTCAATATCAAATGGGGAAAAAATCACAAGGAAATTTTTAAAAGCCACTATGTTATGGCTGTATAGTGAAATCAGTGCTGTTCAATCAAATTACTAGGCTGCCACGCGAAAATATTTTACTAACCAATGCAATGGATTCATGCCAAAAATACCAGGTTCACCACTTCTGTTCACAAGGTGTCTGAAAGTGAACAACATATATTTAATGCTCTGTCATCTTCACCCATATTAGGACTTCAAACAGAAATGTTTCCATTATGACTCAATTTTCAATTAAGAGTTTTTAATAGTCAACTGTTCTACCAGAATATCCTTGCTTATTATTTGCCTAAAGATGATTTGTGACAGGGAAAAAAGTCTGAGCACCGCCTGTTCAGATGTTTGAAGCAATTTCAATACTGTACAAATTACATTTTTTCTCCTAATATGATTGATTACAACCTTTCACCAGATGACACCAGTGTCTCTTTCTTCATTTCACCTCTACCAATACTATTTACACACTGCTCTGTGTACAAGAAAACTGGTCCTAACTAAACGAAGAGAATTTTGTTCAAATAAACAGCAGGTTAAACTGATGAGGTGCCACTTCACATAGGGAAGTACTTTCAAAAGCTACTCTGGCCTCTCTGCAGAGGAGCAATCCAGACAAAACCAGCCTCCTTCCTCATTCCTGCACATCATAACCTGTCTCCTCCTCCCTCAAAAGCCCAGAGCCAAGGATTTACTTGGGGCTTCGCTATGTTCAGTCTGGCTTACGCACAAGGTGACAGGCAACACTAAAACCAACAGGATATATATAGCAAGACAGGCCAAAACCCAAGAGTTGAAGTCTGAAATGTGTCAGGAACACAGTTGTGCCTCGGGGGATTTTTTAGGGGAAATAAACACAATGCAAAAGCAATTGAAAAAAATGACTACTGAACATGCCCTGAAGGCCTCTAATGTGAATTTAAATTAATGAAGTCTGAAAAGCCTTTATGTAAAAAGCTTGATAAGATGACTGCCACTATTTAAGACTATTTCTTTGGAAAAGCAAAATCAATTCACCGTACCATGACAGCAGGCTGAAGTCACATAGAAATAACAGAATGTAAGAAATTCAAAGGAAACGGGTACAGTCTATTGGGTCCAGGCATTGGAAGATTTATTTAACTGCTTGGGCACAGAAGCTTCAAATGGCCTTTTAAAATCTGTATTATCACATTGATCAGTCCAATTTCCCACCAATGTATATAACTTTCAGCAGTAAGACAGAGACCATTGATGCTGTAGTCTTTTGCTTTTGGTAATGAGGGATGAAACTTTGCAGCCAGAATGCATTTTCTCGAGCGAAGATGGTGACACAATTCAGACACAGCAGAGTCTTGTGGTTAGTGAAAAAAAAGATTAAGGATAGGAAGTCAAGACTATTCAAGTGATCTAACTTGTCATATGCATAATTCATATCTATACCAACCAGAATGACAAAACAAAATGGTTTAACAATCCAGGAACACATTGATTGTACAGAGCTCTGCCTGTCCTTTATCACTTTCAGAGGACAACTGTCTTGATGAATCGCGATAGCATGTTGCCCAAGCAGAGACTCTGAACAGCCGAGTACTACTGCAACTGGGGCAGCGCTGTGTGCGCATCCAGCGGCACACCTCTGTACCAGCAGAAACCCGAGCATCGGCAGGCTTCAGGTCTCACTGGGGAGTTTCTGAAAGCCAGCAATGATTAAATAGGAACATAGCCCTCCCTGGTTTCCTTCCCCAGGTACAGAATGAGAACAGTAACTAATACCAGTTTCGCAAAAGTGTTATTTGCATTAGCAACGGAGAAGTTTTCAGATATTGATGTAGTGAAACCATAGCAATAGCTAAGAGAAATCTCTGTTAAACAACAACTTTTAGAGATTAATTTAAATAGTGAAATCAACTTCATTTCTAGCTGTTAACAAACGGGAACACATCACTCCTGTTGCTTGCCCACATAACAGTGAGGTAGGAGAGCTAAATTGTTTCCAGGTTTGCCATAGAGTCAGTGACTCAAGGCATTTCATTTTTCACATCTTTGTTTCCCTCATGCATAAAACCAGGATAACAGTTCTTACAAGAGTGTGGTTGTGAGGCTTTATTCTTCAATACCTCCATGTAGTTTGAAAACCTGGAAATATTATGTAAAATGCAAAGTGCTACTTAATCCCACTTCATTTTTCAGTCTGCTACTGCAGCTTCCACCAGCAGTACTGAAAACAGCTCTCCATGACTTAGTGCATCCACGTGCTTATTGAATAAGCCACCCAGAATTTTTTCCCATCCCAGCAATGATTCTCTTCTACTCCATCCATATATTTCCCTAGATTTGTTTCACATAATTTTCCTCACAGGTGTAATTTCTGCTTTTGAGGCACTCTCTATATTTCAGAGACATTTTGAAACTGCAACACCAAAGAGGCATTTTTAATAAGAAATTCTTATTTTTTAACTTAAAAATCAGTTCCATATCTTGCTAGGTTCCTAACTAGGTGGTATATTTGGCTATAAAATGTATTGTCTGATGAATTTATTCTTGAAGATAATGAAATGCATGTGGTTTTAGTCTAATGTCAGGATGAATTCATTTGCTCTTAGGAGTTACTGGTTTGAGTAGCAACTCTTAAAGCAGTAAAATCTGTACTGCTAATCAAAAAATGTTGCCTAAGTTAGATACTTTATTTCACTCTTTCCCAGTATGATCACAAAGATCACAAAAATCACAAAACTATTATAGGTGATTTTATTAGACATAATTTTTTTAAAAAATTAAGCATAAGAAACAAATTTTGCAAATTAGATTGCCAGAAAAGCTAAGAGCAGCAAGTCAGCGAAAAACTTAGGTTTTGATATTCATTTTCATGTTTTTGCAAAATCTTTCCTACAGATTTATATCTACAGCACACAATTTTGCTTCATCAATACATTTTTAATCTGAACATGTGGAATTACACCCACTCTTTCTGAGTCATCTAAGACAATCTAAGCGGTATTAATTTCAGCTAACTTGAAGAGGATTTGTGCTTATTAATGAAGCTCAAATGCTGGAACTAAGTAACAAGTTAGCAAGAAACTTCATTCATTTCAAAAGCTCTGGGTTCCTGGTAGGCATTTCCTGCATATTCAGTTAGTAACAAAATCTTCAATTAGCACTAGAGGGCATTGGAAAAGAAAATAGAGAGTTAGCGTGCACTGAGATCCAAAAGCTTTTAGCAGGGAAAAGGAACAATTTCATGCCAGCCTGCACCACCAACAAGCTTCTCTTTTTTTTTNAATTGGCCCCAAAAAATCTTTTTTTTTTTTTTTTTTTTTTTTTTTTTTCCACTGTTAGAGATTTACATTTTAAGTGAAGTCCTGAAATGTTAGCAACAGGGTTACATTACTTATTTTCACTAATGGATCTACCTGTAGCACTGATCATCATATCACTAGTAACAAAGAACCCTCATGTTTTACATTTACATGTCATTTTTCTTCCCAAAATACTTCTCAGCCTGCATTTTAGATCTGGAGTCAAACATCAAAGACCTTCCTTTTTTTTTAAAAAAA
>VZTL01021220.1:2678-14892 GCA_013400535.1 Scopus umbretta
CCCCCTTTTTTTTTTTTTTTTTTTTTTTTTTAACAGATGCTTTCTACAAGAAACAAAAATAACTGGAAAGTATTGAAGGACTGCAACTACTTCCAGCTTATGAAAATACGGGATATTCTATAGAGTATTAAGGTCCTGATAGTTATCAATAAATGTTATCAGTAAGCACTTGAATAAATATGGCCTCTTCATTTATAATTTCTTAAAGAGCACCTGTGCAAGTAATTGCCAGGAAGAAGTGGACTAGCAAAAGACTTGAGAGGTTTACTCAGTTAAACAACAAAAAGCGCTCTGGACATCTTACAGCAGAAGCATAAAAGGCATTTTATTTGTATATGATTTTTGCATAACTTCTTTCTGGAATTTGGATAGTATTTGTTAAAATAAATTTACGTGTCCAACAAGGAAGAACTATTAGTATTTCCCTTCAAAACAGGTTAATCAGATTATAAATAGCGCAGGTGTAGATCAGGCTCGTTCAGTCACATCAGCCTCACAACCGTATGTATCATAAAAGGCAAAATCAAGACATTCCATCACCATATCCAGAAGTCGCGCCATGACCTATTAAGTTTGATGGTCTGCTGTAGAAGAAATTACAGCACTACTATTTAAAAGAAGTAACAACTAATTGATAGACTGATATCAGCTGTTGAGAACTTTTAGCCATATAAAATTATTATATAATGTGAGTAGCAAAGGGCATGTGCTAGCAGAGCCAGCTTTTATAATTATTCAGTCCAATCCACAAAGTTTAAAGGCATATTCTAGCCATGGTTTCCTTTATTTAAGGTCTAGCAGCATCGAAGCAGGGTTCTCCAAGTAAGATTTCCACAAGTTAGAAAACCGGGCCATTGTAGCTCCATCAATGATGCGGTGATCGGCTGACCAACTCACATTCATTATCTGTGCTTTGAATACTTCACCTTTTTCATTAAACCGAGGAAGAACCTAAAAATCAGAGGAAGGACAAAAATTAGAACTATTGAATACTTTCATTAACAAATCTGTATTTTTTTTAATTGTTAATTTGTTAATCTAAATGTAAACATTTAGCTAAATTAGACAGACAGCAGCGTGCAATTCAAAAAAGCAAAGATATTTCCATTACTGTTTGTGCTGCGGATTAGAATATATTGCAAACCTACATAATAAACAGTCACATCCTGTTTCCACTATCATGGAAATACGGAAGCAGTGAAAACCTTTCTCAACTCTGAAGTTTCTTCCTGAATAGTTTATTGCACTGTTACTGCTTAATGTGACAGTCTCCTTAAAGCAAAACAAAAGGCTGAACAAAAGGCTCATAGGATGAACAAAGAAAAAGTATCTTAAATCGATACTAATTTCATTTCCAGCATTGATCTCAAAAGTCTATATTAAAGCATTAAAGCCTTAAACTCGGGAAACATGAAACTGCCTTCATCATACAGAGTTCTGTATGGATTCAGCTATCTGGGTCATGCAATTAAACTCCATATCAGAATAGTTTTCTCCTTGATGACAGCAAAAATGTTATCGCCATGTTGCAAAACTTGTAAAAATATGTTTACATTGTTTCTTACTAACTAGAAGGCTAAACATAGATGTGAGTGAGATATAACAGGATTCTAGAAAACATATCTGAACCTTTGGCATAAGAGACTTCTATTTAAACATCTGTTGTCTCTGCACAGTCATCTAAAAACATCTACAAAACTTTTCAATGACAAGCTGTGTATATTCTGTTACATAAAGAGGAAGTGTTTATAGAATAAAAACAAAACAAAGGGGCACTCCACGTTTCATTTTCATTACAGATGACCTTAGCTAGCTAAACACTCACATCACTGAGATAAAGTTAATATACCTGTATCTTTCCAAGTGCTCCAATAGCTACTTCAGGAGGTAGTATCACTGGTTTGGTGTAAGTGCCACCAATCTAGAAAACAAAAAGTTGGGGACACTAGTTAACTGATTTTTTTTTTTTTAAAGCAGATCGCCTCTTGCATTACTTGCTACAGATTTGTTCATTGCGTATTAAACTTTACTAAGGTATTCATTTCAGAAGCAGTTTTCAGATGTAAGCTCTCATTTTTCCTGTACTTACGGTGCCAATATTTGAAAGGGTGAATGTTCCCCCAGTGAGGTCATTTGTTCCCAGTTGGCCTGCAGAGCCCAAGGACTGTAGGCGATTTAATTCAGAAGCAATCTCAAACACACTACAGACTTGAACATTTTTCACATTTGGGACAATTAAACCTTGCTCTGTGTCCATAGCAACTCCGATGTTGTGCGAAGCCTGCAACAAGTTTCATTAACCAGACATTAACATAAGCAGTCAACATAAAATGTATTTTACATTAAAAAAGCACTCAAATAATGTCTTCTTTATATATCTTTTTAATCTGGAAAGCGCTGTCTGTAGTAAGCAAGTCCTCTATACAACTTTGAGGGGAGAAGGGGATGTTAATTTTTAAATATTAGCTTTCCACATCTGCAAAGTGCTAACTGACTTTGACAACTTCACATCCAGGAAATACAAAATCCTGGAATCAATTTCGCACTGAAAATATTTCACTTTAGGATGATACAAACCATGGCTAGCAGATTTTTAAAGAGAACACTAAAATTAAAAAAAAAAGGGAAACTGAGTTGCCTTTCATTCACTAGAAGGACTATACCTTTCATTTGCTAGAAGGACTATACCTTTCATTTGCTAGAAGGACTATATAAGTATTCATCCGAGAGATATTGATAGAACAGCACAAAAGGAGTTTGTACTGCAAGAGGTATGCAAACATCACTTAAGAAAACAGACACTCACTGCCCAGAAGTATCAATGCAGCAACTTGTATGAAAATGACATATTTTTTTTCAAAACTGAGTTTAAAATGTGACTTTAATATGTAAAGGTTGAGCATTGGAACAGTGGAACCACTGTGCCATTACTAAAAAACTACTGTATTAGATTTTAAACATTCTCCTTTTAAATGCTTGGCCCATCTTCAGGTGAAAAATAGGAAATCGCTCTATTAATATGCATTTTTGAGGCAAGCCTGAGTCACAAAGTGACTCCCATTAAACAAACTAGTGAAATAAGATCAATAATAAATCAAATCCAATCTTAGAATCTGGATACACAATTATTTTCCAGCACATCATCATACTTTTGGTTCTTACAGTTAGCTCAGATATTCCAAAAAGCTCTTGTTAGCTGTTAGTTTAGGTTTTCTGCTCACAACTTTTATCAGCCATTTACAAACCTTATATGTGACATTTTGACAGCTTTCATCCAAAGAAGCATTAAGAATGGGATACTGCAGTAATCCCAGAGAGGCTGCCTGTTAAATATAAAAGAAAAAAAAAAAAAAAAAAAAGGTTCTTATGTTTTATAACTGGAGAGCTGCATGGACAGGAAGGAACAGTAGGAGACAATTTAGGTTAATAACAATATGAATTTCCTAAATACAATCAAATTTGGCTTAAATTCTCCTAAACTTGTCTGTTGATATTCTGTCACTATTAGGATAGCAGAAGAAAAAAACAAATTACAAAACCAAAATATACAGCAGACATAGAAAAAGTGATAATCCCTTTCCCAAGTATAACTGAAGTTGTGTCTGCATTTGTTATTTCTGTTCCACAACTCAAATCAAATATCCCAAGACAGAAGTTAAAAGATTCAGCAGCAATGTCGTTCTCAGCTCTCCGCTTAGATGACGATTATGTCAGGGAAGTAATACTAATTTCCCCTAAAGAGAGTGAGCAGAATGAGTGCTTACTTAGCACTCTAATCGAAACAGCACTACCAGAAGTTTCAGGCTCAGCTATGCACTCAATGCGTAGCTTAGGCAGAGCATCAGCCTTCACTGATGCCAACAGTTGGAAATGGAACCATGGCAAATAAGGAGTGCAAGTGCCTGGTCTTCTGACCAACAGAAGAGACACACTCATTCACCTGAGCGACAGAAGAGACATACTGATTCACCTGAGGGATTCATTAACAACAAAAACATAATAATAATACCAATAACAAAAATGACAATGCATTTCATGCGAGGTTTATTTTCATGGGAGCTCAAAAAAATACTGACAGTTTCCAACATTTGTTTTGTGTAATTCAAACACCCAGTGAGGCTTATCCCCATAATGAATAATGCTTTATCTGCTCTATCCTTCCCCATTAATATTTCAAAAATTTTCCGTATCATACAACCCTAACTACAATTCCAACAGTAAATTCATAAGTGGTTTGATACACAAGAAAAGTTGAGACTTTTCTTGTCACCTGTAATTACTCAAGATGATAGAGATGCCCCCAAACTTACAACAATCACTGATCAGGCTTTGGCAAAACCTGCGTTAAGTAATCCATACAGCGCTCCGCTGCACGTCTCACCTTTATGAAGAAAGGCATAAAGGAAAGCTTAACTCCACGAATTTGTGCTACAGGTTTCAGTTCTTCTCGCAGCTGAACAAGCTGAGTCAAATCAATCTCATCACAATAACCGAAGTGGGGTATCTTCAGGGCTGCACTCATAGTCTTTACCATTGCCTTGTGAAAACCTGGAAAATAATGACTGACTTCTTAAACCAACCAAATGAGCTTCTGGGAAGTTACAGTGAAATTTCAATTATTTGTTTCCACTAAACAAATTACCCAACTTAAAAAAAAACCCAAACCAAACCAAACCCCAACCACAACAAAAAAAGGACAGGGTAAAGCTCGCATTAGGATCAACAGTTACTCAGCACATGCAACTCAACTTTTACAATTGTAACATTTCAGATTATATTTCTGTGTATCTCTCCTATGTATGTATGTATTTGAAATCATAATACAGTAATCTGCACTACTCTTTCCAGCCTCTCCAAATAAACGCTGCCTCAAAGGCAAGAAAAAACCTTTTATCTTCCTCCTTTAATGTGATTTTTCTTACCTTAGCGTCTTTCGTTGCACTCTTCTCCAGAACAAGTGTGAATGCTGAAGTACGCTATTATTAAGCACTGATAAACCCTTAAATTCACTGCACTTTGCCACTAATGGCATAATGATTCACACTGTGACAAATTCACGTGTTTCAGGACTCCTACCTGTTTCAGCATACATTTGAAGAAACACAGATTGCAGCACAACTCCATCCAACCAAAACATGAAAAATTATCTCATAAAATAATAATTTCATCCAACACCTTCTTACAGAGCATGTTTTCCTACTGCTCACTTGCATGACAGCAACATGAAACACACTCCCACCAAAAGGAATCAACTGTTCACTGAGTAACTTTTACTGGTAGTCTACTGCAAACACAGGCTCAAGATTTTATATTTCAAGATTTACCTGTTACAGGTTCAGTTTTATCTTTTCCTGAAAACACAATGGGTCTGGTAACAGGTACAGGAATTTTGTGTGCTTTGTCCTTTGGAGCAGCTGGCTCAGTCTCTGATTTTGGCAAAGGTGGGATAATTTCAGCTTTCGGTGATGGAGGTAAAATGGCTCCTGTTTGTTTGGCCAAGTAATTGAGTATGTCTTCTTTAAGGATTCTGTTATCTTTCCCTGTTCCAACAACTTCACTCAATTTAATCTGGAAAGTACATAACAAACTATGACACTTTCATTTTACAGCAATATAAGAATAGCCTATCTTGTGAGCTATGGTTAAAAATTACTCCAGTTACTGATCTAACCTAGTTTTCTTTCCCTTTCTATGATATATTAGGTACTCAACATTGTTCAAGTCATCCAGAAGGCCCATTAGGTGTCTAATTGCATACTTTAAGGAAGAACTATGAATACTACTTACCTCTTAATTACCTCACAGGATCAACAGTGAAATATTAACTTGATGAAAGCTATTTGTCACTTACTTTCTGTACTTATCGCTTTGTCTCCTAAAAATGCACCACTAGCTTTCAAAAACCAATGGAATATTCATAGATTCACAGGAAAAAATAATTAGAAAAGCACTTAAAAGATCACCTCGTACATCCTCTGCTCTAATACAAACCTGAAAAGCAGAATAAGGTCGCTAAAGCTGAGATTCCATTTTTCCCTCCTCCTTCGTCTGTCCCAGGAATCTGTTCTGATACTTCATTATTTTTATTCTGAAAAGGTTTTCTTAATCTCCAGCCTAAAGCACCCTAGCTGCATTGTAAGCCAAATAGTTCTTTTCCTATCCACCATAATCGTCAGAAAGCACAATCCTCTCCATCTTTACAACAGTTTTTACACATTTGAAATGTACTTGACAACAAGTCATTTCTCACCGCAGCTCCCTCTAGATCAACGTTCTCCTACGCAGTCAAACTGCTGTATAAAAGATAGATAAAATGCAGTGGGACCTGATTCAGCAAACTTACATTGTTCTCCATGGCCAGACGACGAACTGCAGGGGTTGCTAATGTTTTGTGACCTTTTATCTCTTGGTGGGTGTGCTCTTCATGTGACATAGGAGGTGTTTCAACAACATCTTCTTCTGGAGCAACACCTGCAAACAAAAAGAAAAATTTTAACTTTACGACATTATAAGCATTTGTTAAATTCCAACCTCAACCATACTGTGATCCTGTGACAGATGAAGTTTTTAATATTTACTCTGAGCTACTGTGGATGGGAACAGAGCATGCTAAAGGCTGCTGCTTAAGCTAAATTTTCAATAGGAAATGTCTGGCTTTTGAGATTTTAAATCCTAATAAAATACCACAGCTTCTTCTACTTAATTTTCTTAACTTTATAAAGGGAAAAAATAATTCAGTTTTAAGATTTTCAGGAGGAAAAAGTAAACTCCTCTGTCACTGATGATTTTATGACACAAACATAAAATACGCAAGAGAAAAAAAAGGGCTTACAGTACCTTTTGAAGCATCGATTTCAATGTCCACTAATGGTTTTCCAACATAAGCAATTTCATCTAAACTGTAATGGAGTTTTCTAATGATGCCATCATAACGACTAGTAATAGTAACAGAAGCTTTATCGCTTTGTACTTCACAGATGCTGTCAAACTGAGACACGCTATCACCTTCTTTTATATACCTAAGAGAAAAGACACAGGCTAGTATAAAACACATTAAGTGTAAAAATCTATGCTGTGTATTCTTTCGGGAAGTTCAGTTACATACGTCCCCACAACATGAAAATGCATTCCAGACAAGAAGACAAAAATCTACATAACAACTACATTTGCTAGACACCTTTTGCCTGACTGCTCCAGAACCCTTTGTGGTGTGAAATGACACAATAATTTAGAATATCACCACACATGCATTTTCACTATTACTTTAGTAAAGCAAAGTTTTCTTGACAGGTTATATGACATCGAAAAATAAGAATGAGCCCAGCTTAGTCTGAACCTCAGTTCTTAGTTTCAAATTGCCAGGATCAGTACATGATCAGTTTCAGAAAAGAAACTGAAAGTGGGCAACACATTTTTTTCTATGTAGAGAGAGGTATTTTCACCTATTTGTACAACGACCAAGGCATTTCAACATCGCCTTCCTTCACTGTACACTTCTATTTTGCTTAATCCACTCATCACTGGCTTTTTACAAAGAATTTAAATGCTCAAATCTTTCATGAAAGTCAACAGAGAAGGCGATAGGATAAAATTATGTGGATTCTCCAGACTAGCCATTTGTTTTGAAAGTTCAGCCTAAGTAAGCTTAATAAAAGACAGGCCTCCTGCACTCTAAAAACATTAATCACTGAAGGAAAGCCTAGATACAGGTGCAGTTAGGGCATCCCACTCCTTCCATCTTTTCCACTCCCAGACAAACCAGATTGCAAATAAACAAAATGTAAAGCTCAGTATATACAAGGCTTTAAAATGTGGCAAATGAAACTTGAAAAACTTCACTAGTGACCCAGAAAACATATTCTCAGATAACTAATTGATAATACAGCTGTTAAACTACTTGCTGATTTCTTAGTATATGTCTAAGAAAGTAGAGCTTACCATTCCTTTACAGTCACCTCCGTAATCCCTTCTCCAATGTCAGAAAGCTTAAACTGGACAATTTGGCCACATGAAACTTAAAACAGACAATAAGGAAATACAGCATGTCTAATATTAAATGTAAGATATCAGACAGAAAAATATGAATGCATCAAAAATAGTCTACATACCAGTCATATATAAACTGCTAACATAACACTCATAAAATAGCACAACAAAATAAAATATTTTATTATGAAAAAGATTACCAGCAGATGTTCTGAATAATCGCTGTTGATGACTAAACTTGAGGGCAGATTTGTCACACACGCACACATATTTTGATTTTATAAAGCGAATGCTGCTGCACGATCTAACACGGTGAATGCAAACCTGGGGGAGAAAAGTCTCAAGTGTTAATATAGTGGACTGAGGAATGTAGAGCTCATTTAATATTCCTGATGCAACAGTAATACTAAAATAGATTAATTCTAGTTTATATAAGAGAAGTTCTCATGGAAACACAGTTATACTGAATACATACTGAATGTACAATAAACATTAAATCAGCATAAGCTTTGCCGGGTCTTCAACTTTTTTGACTAACACAACACGTGGGGAGATCAAAGCCACAATAACATAACCAATTAACAAAAATCATGACAAGATCTGGTAAGAGATTCATACTTGCTATTGTTTCTCTAAGCGACTAGTTTCATCAGGACACACACACAAAAAGCATACATATCAACTACATCAGCCATCTGAAACATTCTTATCCAGAATGGATGCTGGAAGGGTCCCCTAGACTGCAGGAAGAATCGGCATGTTTTTCTTTGTCAGTTCTTATTCCAATCAAAGGTTGATCAGAAGTACTAATTGGAAAGGAAATTCACACCAGAGGGCACAGACAGTTGCCCTTTTATTTCTGTTATCATACAGGAGGCAATCATCTTTAAGTAAATAGCATTTCACATCAACTTTAATGACATTTTTTAAGAACCGGACATGAGATGGTTTTCTTGCATGGTTACAATTATATTTATCCAGAAATCAACTTAAAGGGTCAACAGAATTTTCTGAAAGGTTCTTCAGACAAAATCTTATGATTTAAAGCATCATGTAATCAGTCATGATTTTGGTCAAAAGCAAAGCCAGTAGCACTTGCATTGACGTAAACAGGCATTTTGTCATTAATCTCAACAGAAGTTAGTTCAGACCCTTTCTTATTTAGTAAGATTTCTTAAATCTAATGTAATTCTGGTGTTATGTTGTCTTAGAGTGCTGTAAAATTAATAAAAATAACAATTTATCTGCAGATACTATCTCTAATTAATTTAGAGATATGAAAAAAATTCAGGTGCTACAATGTACCTCAAGTAGCTCAAAACTGTAAAATTTAGCAATTATCTTCTTAGAGGAGCCAGAAAACAGCACACCTGCATGGGAAAGGTCATTTTAACTTCTTTTTTTAAAAATCTGTTCAGTAATTACAGAGCATATGAAACTTTCTGATTGCCCTCCCTGCCCCCCAAACTGTTAATTTTGCCCCCCAATCAAAAACTATTTGATTTTACATTACACTTTAAAAAAGTAGATTATTTAGAAAGCCGTGCAATTCTGAACTGACGATGTACACATTTTCTTATTATTTAACTTAGCATCCCAAATTATATTTAATATCCCCTTTCCTTCAGGAACAAATATTTATGCAATACAATCTACCATAAAGGACACAATAAAGTTATACTGAGTTACTTTTCAGCTGCCGGCTACTCAGATTGTATTTATTGATCTAGAATAAGTATTTTTCTAATTCCTATAATGAGCAAACAGTAAATCCTTTTCATTAGTCCTCCAAACAATTTTCCCTATTAAAAAATCAGGCAAAATGGTAATTTTAAGCTACGACAAATCTTAATATATGAACACATTTAAAATTCTCATTCAGTTACAAAACTGGTATATAACACACATCTTCACAAGCCTATTTTCTCCTATTTTTAATTCTGTTTTTCTTCCCATTTGGGTCCATGGTTACATTTTTTTGTCCAATAACATTTTCTTGTCCCAAACTTACAATAAAACTCTTTTCTCTTTACGTGACCCTACGCGGAAACGTTCCATATTTACCTGCAAAGATGATCACAAGGAGCACATCAAATCTCTGAACTATGTCTAAGTGTGAAGTTTCATAATGCTTTCCATTTGTTTTTAACATTTTGTAACCAATGCAGGTAGTGAATTAGTAATGTCGCTGCCAAAAAAAACTGACTGGTTTTGTTACAGAAGAGTTTCAATGCTATTTCAGATTATATTTGTAGGAATAATTCAGAACTACTGCAGTTTTTAAAAATTGAATCTTTTTGGTTTGCAGTTTTGCACATTCTCTACTAAAAAGTTGGTGTGCTAGTGTGTTAAAGCAATCTCTTTACTGAACAGTGTTCCTTTCTAAGAAGGGGAAAAATTAAAATCCATGAAATAAAGAGGCTGTGCTTATTAATATCAGTATTTAATCACCACAACACTATTTTCTGTGCAATATCGAATAAGGAAATAACAAAAGCACACAAAAGACAAAATTAGTTCTAATATCCATAGCATACCCATCTACGTATCTTGATGTCTGGAAAAATATAGTAACAAAAAACCCAACAAGCACAGTACTAGCAGTTACGTTTATGTCACCACTATTACACTATGTGACAATTTAAAGGCGATAATGCCACAGTAAGAGAACACTTCTCCTGTGCAAGGCATCAAAGCGCGGAGTTAGTGTGGCGAGAAGAAACTGGGGGCCCACTCCGGCCTCTCACCGACAGCGAGGGCGCATCAGCCACGGCTACCTGGCTGACTAAGACTTGTGGTTACAACCAAGACTACATGGGAGCTGCAGGCCCTTTGGGGGAGAACTGCCTTGCCCCTCGTTAGTTCCGTTTGGGTTGTTCCCTTAAAAAGAAGCCAACTGTGCTTTTCTAAATCACGACTGATCCTAAAAATCTACTGCTGGCCTCAGAACAAAAAGGTTTTATGCAGCCTGCAGACTGATTACCACATTACCTGATGAAGCAACACTGAATTTCAAAGTCAAATTGAATAGTTGGTGCTGAAAGGCAATGGCTTCTCATTAAAGGATACTACAGTTGCCTACATACTAAACCAATGTCCTTGGTAGCATGTTTCAGTCCGACATTATTCCTCACCAAAATAACTGGCACCACGTCCTTGTGTCTAGGTAACTGTTACTTCCCTACTACTTAACACAGAGACCCTCGGGCTCCTTTCCTCTTCACAACTTACAGCCCCCACAGACAACCACCGTTACTTTGTCCTTCTTCCTCTTGCTAGCCAAAGTGTCTGCAAAAGCATTGAGAATAAAAATAAAATAAAGCTCTTTAATACTACAATACCCGTATTATTTCTTGGATCTTATCACTGTTTCACAGTAGATGGTCACAAGAAGAATTAGTATCTAGCAAAATTCATAATGCGCTTGCAGGAAACACGCTGTATAAGTAGCCAATTCTATAGTTCAGCATGCACATAGATAAGATGAGCATTTTCATCGCATCAGAATCTCCCTCTGGATTTAAGAGTAGATGGTTTAGTTTGGAAGAAAACTAAAAAGAAGCTGCTGTTTTCAATACTCTTAAAGTGACTTATACGTAGCCTAAAACTAGATATTGACAAAAGTACCACTGAAAAAATTCCTTACTACTATGCTTTCAAAATACAATACGAATTAGAATTAAGAGCAAAAATAGTAACAGAAACTACAACTGATCCTTAATTTTGTTTTCACTTGGATTATCTTACAAAAAAAGATGTTTCTTTTTCTGACATCCCCCAAAACAGCAGTGACATAACTGGAAACCAACACTCGTCACTACAGCAGGAAGACTGCAACCCAAGAAGGCAGAAGAAAGCGCGAAGGTACGTATGGTTGCGTGGTGCGTATGTAGCTAAGAGATTATAAGCATCCTAAAAGGCAACCAAGTTGATTCACTTCTTGAAGCATGGTCAGGTATGTCAACTACTTAATTTACACATATCAAGGCTCCTGGGACTCAAAGGAATACGGTTCCCCTTTCCGTGCGCTAACTACAGGGTCTGGGCGCAGATACGGTACGCGGAGGGGGCTGACGCGTGGGCGGAGGAGCGCTGGCGGCAGGGTAACGTATAGGCAATGCAAAGATCAGACGACTAGGAAATAACAGAAGAGAAGGCTGTCAGTGGCTTGTTACAGGAGGCACGCGTTTCCCTCACGGCAAACACGGGCAACGAGGAAGACTTGGGG
>VZTL01021225.1:0-14968 GCA_013400535.1 Scopus umbretta
TTTTTAAAATTATTTTTTAAATTAACAAACTTATTCTCAGCCATTCCCGCACTGCCTTTCATTATTATCTGTCTCCTGTAGCCTTAGGCACCTATTTTAGGATTCATATTTAACATCATAATAGATCTTATCTAAGCATTTTCTTAAGAAACTTTTATGTGGCATCTGTTAGGCTGGAATGTTCAAAAATACTTCTGAAAGAAGTGCCAGATCTTATTTAATGCCCCTGGGGAACTGATGTCTCTCTCTTTGGGGCACTTTTGAACATACCACCTGTGGATGCCATTTCCTGGTGTTTAGCTGTGCACACTGTGCAGGTGAACGCTTACATATTTTTTATTCTGAGAGTCAACTTTTAAATGTCTTCCACTGCAATTTCTTTCTTAATAGTCTCTTGGGATCTGATCCAACTATGTTACTAAACATGAGCCAAACTTTACACTGACTTCAGCAAGATTACCTTATGCTTAAAGTTATTCATGAATTAACATGCTTTCTGAGATTGGAAATTTGATTGAGGCAATTTCATTACATTAGATTGCAGGCACAAGAGAAATTTGCTAAAAAAATGTTTTCAGTAGAACTTTTAAATGGTGAATGAAAATAACAGCGTTAGGCCCAGTTTTTCTCCTTTGGACAACATAACAAAGTACACTCTCCGGGTTCAGAATTTGTATGCTACCTGTTCGATATCTGACATGTTGAAAATAAAGTGATACATGACAGCATCTGATATGGAAAGAAAAAGGCTTTAGCATATTTCCTAATACTATGAAATACAACTACAATTCCAAATATCAAATTTAAACCAACTCTAGACAGTTGAAGTAGTACCAGAGGTAATAAATGTAATGAGTCAATGTTTCCTAAAGTCAGAAAGACTGTAGTCTTAGAAACACAGAGCTTAAAAATTTTCAAACTTTAGTCTTTCTTATTATATTCTTCATAGCACCGTGCTGTACTATATGACAGCTGTATTAAGTGCTGATGGAACTTAGTCCAAAAGGAGTTCAGCACTCTGCTTTTTATTCATTAAAGCTCTCTCAAATAAATGTTAATGCTGTATAAAGATTTGCAGGATCATATTCTATCTGATAGAGAAGACAGAAAAGCAAGAGGAAGAGAAAAGAACTACAACGTGACATTTAAACAGAGTAAAAATCTGTATAGAGAAAGTGACACCCAGAAACACTGTGGGGAGAGAAAGTAAAGGAGGAGACTTGTACTGGAGAGTATACAACAGGGAGACACAAATTTTTAATGGCTTGGCTTTAAAAAAAAAATCTCTAAAATACCAGAAAGCAAAAGAAAAAGTGGGTAACAATTAAAGTTTTTTAAGTGTTCACCTTGTGCCACACTACTGGGAAATGCATTTAACAAATTCTGTAAATCTTCCAAATTTGTAGGCCCATGTAACTACTACGTCCGCAAAATGTATCTGCAGTCAGTACAAACCAAAGATCAAGATTTTTTTTTGTTGTTTCAAATCACTAATTTTGTGATCCACTATTTACCTATAGCAGTGTTATAATATCCAAATGTAAAAAGTGTAAATATTTCATTGCTTTGAGATGGTTTACACCTTTTTTTTTTCCAACTCAGGCACTTTTAATCATTTCTGAGCAATAAAAGTACTTCATTGAGATGCTTTGAGTCAGTTGATATTCAAATAGTGTATCTGTACTATTCATTTTTCATATTTCAAAAAAATATCGTAACTTGTTAAAAATGTAGAGTTATAGAACACAATATTGCACCATAAACGAAGTCCATGTTTGTGGAACAATGGATAATCTTGGCTATCTTAATATTTTCTATTCTATTTGTGCTAATAACCATCAACTTATCTTTTTATTTACTACTTATTTATTATCCATAGCATCCTGACACTGTTCAGACAAACCTTAAAACTGATGAAGTTTTCATTCATCAAAGATGGCACCATTTATGTCACATAACACTTCATTTTCAATTGGCTTTTGTTTAATTTTTCAACTCTGTATCAAAGCCAAAGCCTGACAGAGAAAGAAAAAAAGAAAATGGGAACAATCTTGTCCTTAGACTTGGAGATTAAACGTCATTTTGCTGTTAGACGTGATGAAGTAAGTTGCATTGCAGTCTTACGTTCTAGTGAATTACTAATCACGGCATCAGCACAACATCACCTCGGCTTTCCACAACAGACAGGGAAACATTTTTTGTTGTTTATGTGTGTTTCAGGAGATGGAAGGACCTTGGTGTCCTAAATGCAAAGAAGGATATTCATCCCTCAAGACAGCATGGACATTTCACCAGTCTAGTAGCACACAGCCAACACCATCATGCATTTTTGCCCAGCTTTAAGAAATAGTGTCAGACTTGGACTAAATTTGAAGTAGAGGAGAAAGTACAGTAGCCTAAATAATGTCCCAAATCTTTAAAAACAGGGAGCTAAACAGCTTTGCACTGCTGGCAGCTAACAAGAAACTTCCCCTTTGATTTAACATTTGCAAATTCAGTGTGATATTACTCATAAATGAAATGACATTCAAAAAAATGGCTCTTCAAATGACTCTTTGACTTGTTCTTCCAAGATACACGTATATGACAAGAGGTTTAATACATCCACTCTAAACAGGGACAGTTATTGTTATTGGACATTGCTGGGGTAGACAGAGAATGTTGGAGAGGCTCTTCAGTGACCAGTGGAGCAGACAATGCATCCTGGTTAAATAGAAGTTAATTTCCTATGAAGGTGTAATAAACTAGTGTACCTGCAGTACCTGGAGGACCCATTCCCACATTGTTCTTACTGAGGAGACATTGTCTAAATACCATCCAGCAAGAGAATTATTTTCTTAGCCCAGTGAAAACATCCCATACAAGATCAAACTTTGCTATCCTCAGGTGCCTTGGCATATTTTAAATTGTCCTGATATTAATTCTAATCCAGTCTTCCATTACACTCTTCACTTTCAAAAATGACCAAGTTAGGCCTCTGCCTTTATAAAGCCAGATTTCTGCCCTTCTAGAACCATGTGCATCTATTTTATAGGGGTTTTGTTTTGTACAGATTTAAAAACACTGAAATAGTGTGGGTTCATAAGAGGATACAGAAACAAGTTTTTGCACTGGTTTTGATTCACCTGGAATTTTACCAGGTTTGCCTTAAGTGCAGGGTTCAAAGAAAATTTCAGCAATGCCTTCCAGATTTGGCCTGGGTGAGATCCAAAACCATAAATCCTTCATCTTTTGTACACATGTATTAGAGTACTCTCCTATGCTCTGCAAGGTGGTACACTCAGAACTCAGCCCAGGTCTTTTGAAAGTTTGTCTGAAGCGAGGCCAAAGTTTGGGTCTGTGATTAAACTAGAATTGAGGCAGATTTGGCCGTAATTTTCATTCAGTTGTGAATGACTTGCAGAACCCTAGGAGGTGGTATTAGGCCTCAGTGTTACTTTACTCACCAGCCATAAGCAGGGGGTGTGAAGGAGGAAGTCACATTGGTCTGATTCTCTCTAGTAGATGTAAATGCACTTTCTCCCAGGCATCTACACAATTTTCTTAGTGAACTTTGTTTAGAGGAAGGGTTAGTCTTACAGAGAAAAAGATTAGCTTGGTTGCATCTGCTTTTGAATTTGATAAGTGATACCAGAATATGAGTTAAGATAAAATCCTGGAAATAAAGAATACATTTTAATGACTTTCCTTCCTTATTCCCTATCCTTCTGTTTTGTTGTTACAGCAATAAATTTCCGTATTTTTGAATATGTAAGCACATACTTTTCATTTTAGGCCACATCTTTGACCATCTCAGAATGAACTTTTTCATTGCCTCTGTACTATAAGCTGTCCTTTCCTGACTGTGGTTAGCACTCATTAATACAATTAGAACAGTGAAAAAAAGGAGATACTCTATTCTGTAATACTTGTCCTTTAGTGCTAGATTATGCTACTTATTACTGAATTACTTTAATAAATAAGTGTTCTTTTTGGACTAGGGCCTTCCACTGACATAACTTAGGTAACATTCAAATGAAAAGTATCATTTCATCCACCGTATTATGCAGCAGATATCCATTTTCCTCATTTTAATTTCAGCACCAGGCAAGCATACACATGATTTTTTACTGTATTTAATTTTAATTCTGATATATCTAGTTGAAGTCAAAAAGTATCTAGCCATTTTTTCCAGAACCCTGATCCACATGTATGTTTTCTGTCTTAGCTTGTTTGAGCTTTCCATCACAAGAAAGCTTCATGGTAACTCAGTGTATGGAAACAGATGTGAGGTCACACAGGGCTTACAGAGTGAAACCTGAAACAGTGGAAAAAAATCTTTCAAGTCAATGCACTCTGAAAATTTGCTCATCTTCACAAATAATAATAATAAAAAAACCTTTAAAGATGTTTAATGCAAGAGTTCAGTACAGTTAAATAATCAGTAAAAGATTCAGTCAGCCTTTTTTGGTATGAAAAGATAGCATTTCAGAGTACACTATTCTTTTTTACCTTCCCTTTGTCATCCCTCTGAGATCCTCTATTTCAAATTCATTTTAAGAATCTTCTTAGAGTGGCTTGTTTAGGAAAACTGAAATGTTGGCTACATAAAATTGTCTCCACTTAAAAGAAATTAGTAAAAGTTTCACAAGCAGTTAAGTCTTATTGACTATAGAAGAAATAACAGACCTCAAATCACGTAAGCCACTTTTGTGAAGAAGCTGTACGTTCTTTCATCATAGAGGTACTTTGAAGGTCTCACTGCAAGATCTCTTACTATTAAGAATATTCAGAAATGTGAAATGAGATTTAATGTTACCACTCATGAAGTCTGTGAGTCATCTTTCAGATCCTAGTTTATATTCTATGTGGTAGATTCTTTGCAACTGGCCAGCAAGACTCACTCCTACCTACAGCACTATTTAATTTCCTAAAATTGCATTTTTTACACAAAGGTAATCTGAGTTTAAATTTACATTTTAGTTTTATGTACATTCTTGCACTTATGTGTTAAATTGTCTGTGCAGAAAAGATCAGCTTTTGCCTATCAGTAGTTTTGACATAAATATCAGTGGTTTTATCCTTTTTATGGGCTGCTTTGATATATGCTGAGGGTTTTTCTCACCTGAGGTCACAGGTGTGTTTACATAATACTCACCTGACTTATGTTTAGCATCCTTAAAAACTTTTAGGCAAAACCAGACACCTGTTCTTCTTTAAACCAAATGACATGTCAATTGTATGACTGGAGCCTTGCATTTCAGATAAAACAAGAACATTGCAGGCCCTTGGGTTAGTAAGGAAGCAATATTTGGATCTGGATGGGATTTATTTAGTGCAAAAAGCATGGGAAAAGTCTTTAAGGTATTGAGAGAGCTCTTCTAAAGTGTTCAGAAGTTACTTCTGTTGTTTCTAAAGTGGTAACAGCTATTAAGAGTAAAGAAATAACAGCGACAGCATCACTGGAAAACTGTGTATTGTCTCAGAGGTGAAGACAATATAACCCTAAAGGGTACAACAGCCATTAATATTAAACCTGTATGGTTCACATCAGGGCCATTCAGTTTCTCTCAGGAGAGACCTTACTATGTAAATGTAACATACTGATGATCCCAGTCCCTCTGAGACCTCGCCAAAGCTTTTCAATGTGTTGTCCACAGCAAGGATTATTTTCTTTTCACTAATACTGCAATAACCGGAAATTGTTGTCAGATATAATGTAGCAATAAGCAACAATAAAAAGTTGCCATTCTCAACCTATTTTCAAGAGGAATGCAGAATTGTCCTGATAAGGTGCAGGCTCTTTCCCTTTGGAACTGTCCTTGTTTCAGGAGGTGACTACTGATCTTCTGTACATCACCACTGATACCAGTGCAGAAGTACAGGACTGTAAGGGTGTATTTGCACCCCATCATCTTCTAAGCCTGAAAGGATGGCAGAAATAAAGGACTTCCAGAACTTTATGAAGGCTGGGATGAGGGGTCTGGGCCACTTCTCCAGCCCAGTGGCAACCACAAAGGAGTGATCTAGCTTTTGACTCCTGTTTCTACACATAAGAGATAATACTTAAAGAGCCCTCAGAAAAGCTAAAGGAAATCAGTGATGTGTAAGTTAAAAACATTTAGAGGAAGTGTGACTAGTATAGATCAAAGGAAATTAACTAAAACCAGACCAAATATTCCCTGGTCTTTGTCCCTTTAGAAAGAGCAGCTGTTCCTATATCCCATCAGTATGTGAACAAACTTAAAGGTTATAGAGGTCTGGCAGAATAGTGTCTTCTATAGAGAAGAATAGAGAATTTCTGAGCATGTAGAAAACAGGTAGGTAGAAAACCTTGACAAACACATTCTCTGGTCAAATGTGCAGTATCAAAATTATTTTCTTCCTAGCTTTCCGTATTTAGCAAGAAGTATTTTACCTTGACAGCACTTGAAGAGAAGTGCACTAAGCATATCCTTCTGAATAATTTGCCAATGGCATACCAGAAGCAGTTTGACAAATTATATTGAAATTTGTATCTAGATAATGATCCCAGGGCTTGCAATTTACTGAACATCTTCAGGTGATTTAGAAATAAATAAAACAAAGCTGTTTCTCTTGTGCCTGTCCCCACATTTCAGCAGGCGTTATTTTCCCTAGAAAGATACTCTCTGTACAGCATCTCACAGCAGCGTTAGGCCTTCTAGAAAAGTGAGACAGGCAAGTCAGCTTCTGACACTTGGTTCTTTTTTCCCCAGCAACAAGTCAGCATAAGTACAATTTCAAATCTGTGTATGAAGTGTTGTGGTTTAACCCGGTAGGCAGCTAAACACCACACAGCTGCTTGCTCACTCTCCCCCGCCCCAGTGGGATGGGGGAGAGAATCAGGAAAAAAAAGGTAAAATTTGTGGGTTGAGATAAAGACAGAAAAGGAAGGGGAAATAACAACAACAACAACAACAACAACAATAATAATAATATACAAAAGTGCTGCACAATGCAATTGCTCACCACCCGCTGACTGATGCCCAGCCCGTCCCCGAGCAGTGATCGCTGCCCCCCGGCCAACTCCCCCCAGTTTCTATACTGAGCGTGACACCATATGGTATGGAATAGCCCTGTGGCCAGGTTGGGTCAGCTGTCCTGGCTGTGCCCCCTCCCAGCTTCTTGTGCCCCTGGCAGAGCATGGGAAGCTGAAAGAGTGAGTCCTTGACTGGTGTCAGCACTGCTCAGCAACAACTAAAACATCAGTGTGTTATCAGCATTGTTCTCACCCTAAATCCAAAACACAGCACTATGCCAGCTACTAGGAAGAAAATTAACTCTATCTCAGATGAAACCAGGACAGTAGCATCNTGAAGAAGTACCATAGACACCCTTGTAACTACTGGACCTGATAGTACTGTCTGTTACAGAAATTGCCCTTTGCTTCCCTTATAAAACTTTGTTTTCAAAATTCGTAACTTTGTTGAAATTCTTTCTTCTGGTGTCAGATGCCCAGGTTTCTACATAAAACTTGACTTTTTGTTTCACAATGTTGAATTGTAGGGAAATACAGGAAAAAGACTGATGTGTGAGATACAATTGCTAGAAGCAAAGCATGATAAAGAAAATATCTCCAGAGCTTAAAAAATGTGCTAGCAAATTTTTCATTAAGAAAAATTCTAGCCCTTTCTTGTTTAAGAATGCAAACTCAAAGTTTTACAAAGAAGGGCTATCTCTGAGAGTTTCTTTGGTGGTTGGTTTCTTGGTTTGTTTGTTTGTTTTGCTATGCTTGTGCATGAAAATCACAAGTTTCTTATTATTTTCTTAGTGCCAAGAAATGTATGAGAAGAGGATGTACTTGCTGCCTATAAATCTTTAGATCAGCAAAAAGAGAGCTTTGTCAGTTTACAGACTCAGCTAGCCCAAGAAAGATGAGTCTATACTGGCTGAACTTATTTTACCAGAAAAAAAGGTTAACCTAGTCAACGTGTTCAAGTTTCTTCAACCAAAATTATCAAATATAAACACAGTCCAGCTTCAAAATAGAAAGCAGAAGTATTCTCACCATTCTTGATAGGTTAGCAATGTCATTATTTCTTCATCAGCCCTCCCTCTGGGACCAGAAAACACCAACTGACGCAGTGGAGGCTTTGAGGAAAAAAAATTAAAAATCATCCTTCACCCTGTACAAGCATAATAGGAACAGGAGCAGGGGAATCTTTTACTTCTGTCTCCCCCACCAAAAAGGTAGCAGAGTGATTTTCTCCTCTTCTTCCTGTGGAAGGCTGAGGATAGGGAAAGGGGAATATGCCTCTTTTACGTCTTGGAGTGCAGTTCTGTTACATTCCTGGCAGATTAAGGGAAGTGATGGTGGGGTTTGAAGGGTCCATGGGACAGGGAGCACAGGAGAAGGAAGGAGATGTGGATGCTTACAGAGATGCCTGATTTTTTTTTACTAGAGTAATGCTTCTTTGTGGAGAAGGTGATGTTGCAGGAAACCTGGATTTTGTTTTACTTTTTTTTTGCATTTACTCCATTGGAACCTGTTGGTTGGAGTGAATTGGGAGGCACTGATTTCTGAACCAGCATGTCCACTTGTACACTGGTTCCAGCTGCTGCCTTGTACCTATGTCTGAGAATGCTGGCACAGACAGCAAGGGGCAGAGCAGGCTGGCTGCCCCCCAAAGCATATGAAAATCTCTCCTGTGAGCCATGCAGATAAATGTGAACACACAGTGCAAGGGATGCAGTGACTCACACCCCTGATGTGTGACAACCAAGCAGACCTTTATGAGCCTGAGATGAAGGAATCCCCAAGAATTCCTTACATTAAGAAGTCAATTCTCCTTAAGTGAAAACTAGCCTTTACTTATTGACTGTCTCCAGGCTTGAGCAACTCATAAACTGGCATTTTCCTGTCTGCAAGCCTGGAAACCATTGATAGCAACCTGACTACCTCACACTCGTGGCAGGAGTATTGGACATCTCTTTTCAGTGGAAGGAGATTTTGGAGGAAGTCACATAAACTCTAAGTGGTAGCACAGCAAGTGATGTGGTTTACAAAACATCTAAGTAAATGTTTTGTAAATGTCCTTTGGAGGAAGTACATACAAAGAACAGAACATTCTGTGAGCTAGACAATTTGCATCTGTGCATTTTCATGAGCCTTCTCAATACATCCACCAAAAAGAAGTGAAGAATGTTTGCAAATTATTTTTCTCCTTTTCCGTTCCCTCTATCTCTTCAGTGTTTTGCAACATAGCCAGCTGTTCCTGGGGTTAGGGGTTGTGAGACTTGTTTGTTTTGGGGTTTTTTCATGAAGCTTCAGCATTCTGAATCAAATGAGTACATATCAAGATAAATCAATAAATTAAACTGAAGCTATTGCACAGTATTTTTTTTCTTAACCTACTTATGCTCACCATCTGTTCATGTTTATCTCTTTTGTTGTGTCGTATTTATATTGTAAAGTTTTGCTGTAGAAGTATTGGTGTCCCTGTCACAGCAAGTGTTTTCATTCTTTGTATTCATGACATCTAGACTGTGACTGCAACTCCTAGCCTTCTTATTAAAACAAATGTACTGTTTAGTTGTTTGGTGGTGGTGGTTTTTTTCCACAGCAAAAAGTGCAGGAACTGAATTGACACTGCTAGGGACTTCAAACTTCAAAGAAAAATAAAAAGATGCATAAATTCCTTATTTTTGTGAAAGTGCATACTTAAATAGTAGAGATTGGCAACACTGATTGCAAAACAAAACATTTTCCCTTACCCTTTTACATATGGATTTCCTGTATTGTTTTTTATTACTAAATGATCTTACTTGTATGTTGAAAATGTAAGGAAATAAATTTAAATACTATTAATACATATTGTCACTGTTTTAGTGGTTCTGTACTTGAAATGGTGAGTCAGGAGCACAATATTTATTTGTCCACTTTGACAGCAAATATTTATTCTGGAAGACAAGGCAGCAATATTCCAGAACATCTATTCCCCAGCTATGCTTTTGTTTCTGAATTCTTTTTGCCATGAAAGTTTTTTCACAGTTTTTGCTTGTAAAAAATTGGCTTGTGAAATTGGCTTGGATGCTGCTCAATTCAGAGAAATTATATTTTACAACAATTCATAATTCTTTCATCTTCAGAACACTATGGGTTTATTCGTGTTTAGATTGAGCTATATTGTTAATTATCCATAGTCAATAAATCACAGAATTATTTTGTAGAAACTGCTTGCATAGCAATGATTTGAAGAACTTACATCTTTCATTATTTTCTCCTAATGATTTGTTTGTAAGGGATGAATGCAATTTTATAGATTGAGGATCATTTGGATCTTAATATAGGATAATTTTGCTGTATTTTTATCCTATTAGGTTTTGAAAATCATAATAACCTTTAAGTGTCATCTGGAGGTAATAAATTTTTACTACTTTTAGAAATTCTTTTAGTATATAGAAGCAATATTATAACAAATCAAATTATTAATAAATGCTGAGAAACCTGATTAAAAGAATTAATATTATTTTTAACTAAACAAAGTTTCTTCCCCTTCTCTTCCAAGTATCGTATTTCTTATAAAGACAAGATTATCAGATGCTCATTGACATTGACAAATTATGAACTTTGTTTCCAGTTTTGAGACACATAATAAGCATGTCTTTACTGATGCCTGTGGTGTTCTGTAGAGGTAGATGAATATAACACTGAACAGAAAAAAAAATTAAGATATTTTTCCCAAGGCAGGTCCTAAATGTAATGAAATGTTTCTTACTAAGAAAGGAAAGGTAATTAAACAAAAATACTTTCAAACTGAGGCAATACATGGAACGCATATTTGTTTCTTCAAGTGAAAAAAAAACCTGTTCCAGAAAGCTTGTTTGCTTTTTTCCCTCTAGCTCTGTTACAGGCTTTTCCCTTCCTCTCCATTATTGTGTAAATCATCACACAATTCACCCTTAGAAATTAAAGAAGACATTCATAGATCGCCCACGTGGCACACAGGTCTGTTTATGCCGAGCTGCCCAGTCTCAGCTACAGCTCAGCTCTTTGGAGAGACCCATTCACCTGTCCAGAGCGTGCATGCAGAACGCTTCAGAGCCCTGGGCAAAGTTAGGATTCCTGAAAGTGACTGTGACAATATTTTAATGTGTATAGACACAATTTTCATTTGTTCTACTTTCAATATGTTATCTAATTATTGGAGAATTTATACTTTCCATATTCTTCCTTTTCCATTATTTTTTTCCAGTCATGCCTAATTCAATATACACATGTTAATTCACCCATTAGTTCCCATCATGCTAATTCAATATCAGTATAATTCTGATTTATGATGCCATGTATGCTAGAATTGCAAATCTATGGCACCTTTTTATCAGTAATAAAGATTCTACTACTTGTGATTTTTTTTCTCTTTTTTTCCTTTTAGTTTCATCAATATATCAATAGTCAATAAAGAAATCAGAAGCCACGAAAATGGCAAAACAAGTAAATAATTTTGAGGTTACATTTCTGAATCAAACTACATAATGTTGTCATGGTTTAACCCCATCTGGCAACTAAGCACCACAAAGATGCACGCTCACTCCCCCTGCAGTGGGATGGAGGAGAGAATCGGAAGGGTAAAAATAAGAACATTTGTGGGTTGAGATAAAGACAGTTTAATAGGTAGAGCAAAGCCATGCATGCAAGCAAAGCAAGATAAGGAATTCATTCACTATTTCCCCAGGTGTTCAGCCGTCCCCAGGGAAGCAGGGCTCCATCACGCGTAACGGTTACTTGGGAAGACAAACCCCATCACTTCAAACATCCCCCTGTTCCTTCTTCTTCCCCTAGCTTTATATGCTGAGCATGACACCATATGGCACGGGATATCCCTTTGGTCAGTTGAGGTCAGCTGTCCCAGCTGCGTCCTTTCCCAATTTCTTGTGCACACCCAGCCTACTCGCTGGTGGGGTGGGATGAGGAGCCAAAAAGGCCTTGACTCTGTGCAAGCACTGTTCAGCAATAGCTAAAACATTGCTGTGTTATCAACACTGTTTCCAGCACAGATCCAAAACAGCCCTATACTAGCTACTATGAAGAAAATTATCCCAGCCAAAACAGCACAAATGTAAAACAGTTTAAATAAAATTCTGATATATTTTGCACAATCTCAGCTAGGAGAGTTACAGTAGAAATAGTTTTGCCTTTAATGTTTGAAATACCAATACGTAAATAGCCTCTGATTTGATTAGTTGGGTTTTTTTCCTTGAAATTATCAGGTTTTTTATCAACTCATCTCTCACCAAGCTATTGAAAGACAAGAAAGTTGAATATATAAACTTATATATAGAATACATTTTAGAAAGGACATTCAAACTGCATGACTTATCAGGAATTCCTTCTCTGAAGGAGAAAGATATAGCTGGTCAGGAATATTTTGACTAAACTAAAGGTGCTGCTACTGAAAGATTGTTTTGTCATTGGCATAAAGGATGTCCCTATTTTAGTGGCTCCCAAAGAGAGGTCTCTGAAGCCATGGCAAGCAGACTATAGATCATTGACTTTTATACTGCTTTCAGTTCTAGTCTTCATAACAAGTTTTCATGGGCTGTGTAGTGATCTAAAATATTTGAGAACCACTGCAGTATTTCTTTAGACACGCTATGTTATGCTATGCTATGCTATGCTATGCTATGCTATACTAGATGTAGTTATCTATTGGGAAAGATTCTTGCTGCCTTTCAAAAAAGATATCAAAAAATCGAATGTCAAAGCCCTTTAGGATTTTTCTTCTCCATGGTAAATCTAGAGTAATGAAAGCTATTGTCAAGGTTTCTAGAGCTTTTAATCCAAATCCCTAGAATTCATTATGAGCTGGTGAATAAAATAGCATTGTTTAGGATGTTAAATAAATTTGTATCCTATAAATATCTTGCATCTTCTTCCCCTAAATACCTTTTTGTTCTGGTTTTGTCTGGGATAGAGTTGTTGGTTTGGTTTTAGTTTTTTTTTCCTTCTTGTAACTAGCATAGTGCTGTGTTTTGGATTTAGTATGAGAATAATGTTGATCACACACTGATGGTTTAGCTGTTGCTAAGCAGTGCTTACACCAGTCAAGGCCTTTTCAGCTTCTCAGGCCCTGCCAGTGAGAACCTGGGAGGGGACACAGACAAGACAGTTGATCCAACCTGGCCACAGGGCTATTCCATACCGTATGGTGTCATGCTCAGTATAGAAACTGTGAGGAGTTGGCCGGGGGTGGGTACTGCTGCTCAGGAACTGGCTGGGCATCAGTCAGCAGGTGGTGGGCAGTTGCATTGTGCATCACTTATTTTATGTATTATTATTATTATCATCATCATCATCATCATCATCATCATTATCATCACCCCTTCCTTTCCCATCCTGTTAAACTGTCTTTATCTCAATGAATTTTACTTTTTTTTCCTTTTTTTTTCTGATTCTTAACGCCATCCCACTGGGGAGGAGAGGAGTGAGTGACTGGCTGTGTGGTGTTTAGCTGCCTACTGGGTTGAACCATAACACCTTTATTATCCTTTCTATTTATAATCTGTCTTAAACTGGTTTTCTATTCATGAGTGTTTGTGTTATGTTCAGACTGAGTTAATTTACAGTTAAGATTTTGTCCTTCTCTATCAAAATGCTTAAGTAATTTTGTTCTGTTTTCCACCCCTTACTTCATTATTTGAATAAACAGCAGCTTTGTGCAGCAAGATGTGTTCTGTAGAGAGCTAAGATGTTTTCTGTATCAGTTTTCATTTTGTTTCAGTTACTATTGGGACAACAGAATGTTGTGACTCTGATCCATTTATTTCCTTTGGCAACACCTCTAGCAGATTCTGCACTATAAAAACTGGAGAGAGAACAAGGAAAAATTACTGCATTCTGATGTTAAATTTTTCTTTTGGCTGGGTTTGAACAAATTCAGAAAAAACATGGCATGGCATTTGGCTTTCAGTGCTTAACTGAATGTTCACTCTAATTCACAAAGTATTCCAAAATTCATTCACTGCAAAATAACACATCAGTGGAATAAATCAGTGAGACAATATTTCCTAAGCCACTGAAGTCTGCAGGCAGGAGTGATGACTGAGTCTTGGCAGACTGAGTGGGGGCAAAGAAGACTGGACACAGACTTGGCTGCACACATGAAACTTCTTGCAGTCCTGCCCAGTACAAGTGCCATTAGACTTGTCTTGTATGTTAAAGACCACAGGTTCAGGACCCTGCTGAGATGGCAGAGCCCCAGCTCCAAGCACAGAAACGTCTTATTTCTGTGCTATTATATGGGATCCTTGTCATGGACAGTAAGCTGCTGAGAAGACCTCTGAGCATCTGGAGGAAGAGAGAGGAGTAAGGTTGGAGATGACATGTTGCCTCAGCAGCATTCAGCCATTCTGCCATCTCTTTTGTGGACAAAACTTGATTCTCCACATGTAGAGGATCAGCTGGGCCAAGTGGCCAAAGTATGGAAAAGATGGCTTGCCACAGGCCTTTTTATGCTCAAGCTTCTCTCTGCAGAACACAGTCTTCACAGTTTGTGTTTTGTACTGAAGACCATAGGTATGGGATCCCACTGAAGAAACCACCCTGCAGCACCAAGCTTATCATTATCCAGTTCCCTCAGGTGCCATCACACCAGATGGCCTCACTGAAGGGGACCTGCTTCAGGAGACTACCCCAGGCTCAGGAGGTGGAGGTAAGCACGCTGCTGGAAAGAACTGTTGCGGGGTCCCATCATCTGTTAAAGAGGGCAGACACTATAAACCTGCAAGGCCATCCTGCTGGTGGCCTGAGTTGGGAGCAGAGACAACTTGGCATGTTCAGGAGTCTTTGCACTTGGCTTTGTACCAAGAGCCTTATAGGCGTGTGGACAGTCAGCTGTGATGTTAAATAGCTACAGTTTTCACTGGAGAAGCTGTAAGAATGCTAAAAGAAGAGATGCTATAAATTAATAGCCCCAGTCAATTCCTTGTGTACTGGAAATGTACACAATTTATCAGTTAAAAAAAAAAA
>VZTL01021249.1:0-42888 GCA_013400535.1 Scopus umbretta
AATGATTCTATGATTCTGTAAATGAATGATATGCATTCATATATTGAGAAAATGTTTGTGTCATCAATACACCCTTCTAATTACTAAATGATGCTTTAATAAATGGCACTTCTGCCACCATTTTTGCTCTTCAGTCTGTCATATGTCAGGTATGGTTGGTAACCAATGAATATTTTCACCATTTCGAATCAAATAGATTTTCTCCCTGAATATTTGTCAGCTAAAGTCATGGAAAATACCCATGAGAGACTGCTTTAAATGTAATATCAGAAGCATCATTTAATGTCATACTAAGTTAAATCTTTCATTTTTACATGCTTTTTTTTTCCAGGAATTTTACAGTTGTTAATTCAAAAATCATCGTTGTTACTATACGACCTGAGCCCAAAACTACAGATTCTTTCCTGGAGATAGAACTGGCCCATCTGTCTAATGTAAGTACAAGGACAGCTGATATGCTCTTCCAGGAGTATTTATCAGATAATATGAGAGAAAGAGATGAGGTTGTTTTAAATATCAGGTAATAAAACCCAGTTTAACTGCTAAAACTTAAGACAGCAATAGCCTAACATACTTTGAAGAGAATATGTACCTGTCTCATGCATGTGAAATTAATTGTTGTTACATGAGTTTTGAGGTTTTCATTTAAACAGCAATTTCTACTGAAAACTCTCCATTAACTGCTTTGATGGATACAATCGAAAATGTAGTATTTTTCTGAATGCTTAACTTCTTGTTCCCTGCATAGGTCATAAAGCTACATAGTTCTTCGGCCTTTTCTTCTTTTCTTTCATTATTTCATAATCAAAAAACAGTTTTTACTTAACCTGTTGTAGCAGACTTTGAAAAAAAATGATCTGGTTCCACTTTACCTTACAATTCTAATAAATGGTTGAGATTTTTTGTGCAATTATTTTTAATTTTGTACTTTTCAGCCTTTAGTCTCAAGTGAAAAATTTCAGATATGATTCTATGTCTAACTATATGAAAAATATTAACAGTTTTTCTTTCTTCTGTCAACAAACTCCCAGCAGGGACAGGGAGAATAGAATATGTCTTTTGTGGGAAATTTTTGTCATGTATAATATTGGGGAAATAATGCTAAATAACAAGCATGGGATTAATTTATGTGAAAGCATGGCATATAAACTCTGTTTATGTCACTAAGAGTTAGAGTTTACTTTAAATAAAGGCATAAAGAGACAATTATGGACACATAGTTACTGGAGCTTTAGTAAATAGTGTTGTTATGCAAAAGACTGTAAAGCTGTGATTTTTTATTATAAACAGTTGCCTAAGTGGTCATACAGGTACAATTCAGCTGGAGGAGCTCCAAATACTTCAGTAAGTAGCAAATTTGGATTTGTGTCTCTGGGCAAAGGTATTGAAAAAACCTCTTTGACCTCTAGATCTTTGATTTACATTTTACTCAAGGTTAGAAGAAACAGATATTTTGCCATCAATGGTCATTATGACTCACCATTCCATTCCCAGAAAAAATGATATTACAAAGAACATCTTCGTGATATTTACTGTAAAGTCAAGCAAAAAAAAAAAAAAAAAGGAAGGAATAGAGGAACATAAACTGAGCTGACACCTTATATTTCAGTAAGATTAGAAATTTATTGATGAAAAATTGTGGAGATTTTGCGGTTTATGGTTCTCTGTTTCTATTTAATTTTAAGATATTTTAGGGTAGGTAGGTTTGGTTTTTTGGTTTGGTTTGTGTTTTTTTTTCCCAACCTAAGTTACATCATATATATTAAGAGAAAATACTGGTCTTTAACATAACTTTTGTTCCTGTCAGAAATTTAACTAAAAATGTAATAGAGAATTTGCTGAAAGAGACCACAAATTAATCCTATATAGCTGGAAAAAAACTCCATCTCTGAAATAAAATACTTGTTTTGAACTTACCAAGATCATTATTAAGAAGAGTTTATTGTATTTCTCAATGCTAGAATTTAATTTTCATTATTTCAACAATGATTGTGGGGCTACTTAACTGAGTTGTAAATAAGGAGTATTGGAGTATGACTTCCTTATTTTGAAATTGGAATTACTACTTGCAAAAGTGTGCGGTAGCAGGAAGGAAAAAAATATTGTAATTATTTTGGACATCTCTGCTAGAAACAAATTTTTAAAAAAATTAAAAAATACTAGTAAGCAACGTGTCAGCATTGAAAATGCAAATAAGCCAAGCTATTAAAACCAGCACAACATAAGCAAGGCTAGACTAATGAAAGGTTGAATCGCTGTCCCCACAAGCTGAAACTCTAGAAAATTCTGAGGGAGGGATTTTTTTCATCTTTTTTTTAGTCCATCCCTTTGTGTAAATTACAGAGGAACTTTTTGCCAAGTTTCCAAATCTTGGAAATGAAATGAAATTTCATTGTTACAAAAGGTCAGTTTAGAGACGCTGATTGTCACCTTGCTTTGTCAACCTTTCAGTAACAGAATATTAATAAGTATTGTATTAGCTCATGTCTTGACAAGGCAAAAAGACAATAACATTGTCAATAGCTATCCAAGCCTTTTTTTGTTTTTTTTTCCTTTGGCTCATTTTTTGTCCTATAATTTAATTCAAAGAAGCATCAAGTGCTTGGGACAAATTTCCAGTCCTTAAATTGAACTTACATACATAGTACATTTATATAGGATCTCGATCCACCTGGATATAAGAGCTGGATGAGCAGATACAATAACAAAATATTGCTCTAGAAAGTCTTGGAATGGAAACCAGTTTTACAATTCTAATATCTTTAAATGTTTGTGATTTTTATGTGTGAAGCTTAGCCTCCATAATGGGACTTTGGTTTCAAGAACTAAGGCTGCAGATGCATAGAAATATTATTTTGTAGGTTTGGGTGTTTCTTGCCTTCAAACTGAATCTAATTCTAATCTTCTTTGCTGTAATTTTCTTAGCTGAAAACAAGAATTTATTTAATTATAAATATTACTATACAACAAGCTTTATATGTCACATACAGAAAAAAAACTAGTATTAATGCATCTTTAACATTTGAACATTACATATTAATGACTTGCAGATTAATCACGATGTCAATTAAATACATTAATTATTAAACAGAAAATACAGACATTGTCTTTCATCTTTTCTTTTTTGAATGGCTCTTCATGTTGTTATTTTTGTTCTTTTCAAACCTTTTGTTCTTGAAATGCTGTTCATTATTCAGAACAGTTTGTTTCCAAATTGATTTAATGACTAATTTTTACACAACCTCTAAAGCATGCCTACTAATATATAGAAGTATACCCACACATTTGTTCTTTTACCTCCCCATCCACTGACTAAATTAAGTAGATAAGAGATTATGAAAAAAGATGGGCAAATGTGATCATTTAATAAGTTAGTATGTTTAATTCAAATTAGTCTTTAAATATTCATTTATTCAAAATTTATCATCATTGCTTCATTTTATGTCAAAATTAGCCAGTTTATTAATAAAACCAGAGGATTATTTTGTGGAGGAAGTGTAAATCACAATCAGATGTGCTGTTTGGAATATAGCGTGGTATTTGGATTTACAGGTAAATTAAAATTTACAGTTGACCACAGTGAGAATGTGGGTTACAATGCGTTATTTAGAGAACATAATATTTGGTCTTATGCACTGGGAACGTGTTGATGAACGTGATCACATTTTTCCAGTAGTTTGATTAAAGAGACACCAAAGTAATCTTTTAAAAACTAACTCAAACAAAATCCCATTTGCTCCAGAGAGAATATGTACTCTCACCTTCTGACAGCACACAAGTTTACCCCAGGGACACAAAAGTAACAAGCCAACAGTAGCGTAGAACATCAAGCTTTCAATGAAGCTGAAAACCCTGGCTACAAAACACAGTTGGCATTGTGCTGCATAGCTGTCAAAGTTGCCAATCACATCTCGAAAGTTCGGTTTTGTATGCCAGGCAGAGAGATATATATACGCATACGCACTCATACACATATGTCTATTTTTGAGATAGCCAAGTCCTGTACTGTGGTGTATAAATCAATACTGCAACAGTCATAACCATTAATGGCCACAGTAGCTGCTTCCTTAGCTGCAGCTAAGTAATTAACTGGCAAGAGCTGTGATGAAAGATCACTGCCCTCACAGAGAGCGACGGCTGTTAGAGGTAGCTCAACGACAGCAGTGTGAGGAGACATTGCCAGGAGGCCAGACCCAGAAAGACTGTGAAAAAGGGTTAAGGTGAAGAAGAAAATAGGAGGACAGGCTTCTTGTGGTCCTTGCAGCGCTTGAAGGGTGATTGATCAGGCTATCAAAAGAGGAAAAAGTCCTGAAAGGTTGCTGTACCCTTGCGAGCTGCCACGTCTGGCAGAGCAAACCCTCCCACAAGACCTTCGTAAGGAACAGGACTAATATTTATCTTGCTTTCCAAGTTTCTGCTTAACCTCTCATTAGTGACTGCAATGGCCAAACATACTTTTTTTTGAATTTAAATACATTTCAAAAAGAGTGAAGCGTGTGATCTGACAGCAGCAGTTTTATTGTTTCAGCTTTCTGCAAAGGCTTTTTTCTCCCTCTATTTTGTAGATTCTTTTTATAATGGACATTTTTTCTGAAAGTGTTTTCGTATTCTTTTTACTTGCACTGTGGAAATAGTGAGCATGAACTGTATGATATCTGCTGCCAGGAAAGAGAGGTCTCAGATCTCAGATATGTAATGTCTTATTACAATTCAGCTATAGGTGTACTTTTTTTAATATGCACATACCTATACCAGATTGCAAGTACAATTTCTTCACCCAGTCTTAGGATACAAATTAATACTCTTCATAAAATGAAATTTTTAAAAAAGGTTAATTCTGCACCGCCATTCAATTGTTCTTAATGCTTACTCTTCTATATCCTCTTCTACCAATGCTTCTGAAAGCTTTTGGCTAATGATGCAGGACCTGATCTCTGAATCTCAATGGGCCTGTTAGCCAGTGCTTTGTCCTGTGTCCTCTTCACTCTCCTCTCCTTTATATTATAAATACTTCAGGGAATGGAACATCCTTTATTTATGTTTGTACAGTCCTATGTTAATATAAAGTGCCATAAGTATATGTTGGTTTTAAATATTTATACTCTACTCATAAAATTCAATGCAGTCAGCAAAATACTGAAGTAGAGGATCAAAATTTCCCTAAATGCGTCTCTTACAAGTATCTTCAGAAGGACTTTGTTTATCTTTGACAAAAAGGTGGATTGAAGAATTGAAATATTTAATAGATTTTTACTTCACAGGCTGCCATGTATTTTCCATAAATAAAATACTTTTCAGAATGAAATATCAAGGTGTGCTTTGTCTATATGAAACTATATGTCTACTGTACCAACACTATACATAAGAGAACTAAACTAACATTGGCATAAGAAGATAGTGTATTCTACCTGTTTCTTCAAATCACTTGTGATTTTGTTAAAAACATCTTTTATTCTGTAATTTGTATCTAATTTATTTATATAGTTCTGACTTCTGGGAATATCCAACGTTTATGATGAACAGGAATACAGTTTTGCAGTTTTTAGCCAGTTAAGTACTTCAAAGTCAATCTGAGTTTTGATAAAGGAAGACTAGGGACAAAACTTAGATTTTAATTTTGTCTCAACACTTCCTAGGCATCAGAATAAACATCAGTAATAATAAAGACACTTCAATTTCCCAAAACATTACGCACAGTTTAATGATGTGTAGTAAACCGAGACGTCTACGTTTCTGTTCTAGACCAAATCAGAAATCTTCCACTGACTTCAAAGAGGTTGGAGCTGGGATTGTAAGCTCAAGAAAAAAAATTCTTTGAGCAAAAACCTCTGCTGATTTAGGACCTAACTGACGAAAGAACTTAGGTATTGAATGTGCGGTCATCTGAAATCCCAGCCTCCAGACATTTTGCTGAACATATGCTTAAATTTTTAAAGGCATTACTGGTTTTTACAACCAAGTTCCCAAGGAGCCTAAAGTTCTGCTTCTAAACACACCCAGAAATGTTCAGTCAATTCTCCTAATAGATTAACTCTTATCTCATTTTTCAGTTCTACTAGGATATACCAAATAGACAACTTTATGCTTACCTTATCTGAGAGAATACAGAAAATACTCTGCTTTGAGGTTCAAGTGCTTTTTAAATACTCTATAAGAATTAACCTTAAGCTTTTGCAATTTCAGTGGCATCCATTTGTCAGAGTATAAGTGTGATCTTGTGGGAGGAGACCCAAATAAATATTTAGGTCAAGCATGACATATTTTTTTGTATACTAGTAACTAATAGGGTTGGTTTTTTTCTTCTTAGGGCACATTGAATCCCTACTGTGTGCTGTGGGATGATTCAAGAACGTAAGTGACCAATGTTTGCTTCTATTGCTATGGCTCAAATATTACAAAGTACCTAACAATATTTAAGTAGTTGGTCAATAAACGGGTTGGTACAAGGGCAGACAAAATGAACATTTCACAGTGTTAAAGTACTGGATTCTCCAGTCACTTGGCTTTCTTTCTGCAGCTATGTAAATTGAAATAATACAATATCTCATCAGGAAGAGATTACTTACATAGTGATTTTTTTTTTTTTTTAAATCTTTTCAAGATTAAAATGAGGATGTCTAAGAACTGTAGTTCCTTGATGGTAGTTGCTGGGCAACAAGCAAGTGGGTAAACGATCAGACAGATAACTAAGGAAGGCTCCCATTTCTGCTACTGCAGGGAGAAATACAATTTTCCAGTGTGAAACCCACAGCGATCTTCATTTTAGTTGGTGCAAATTTTCATTTCAGTTTAGTAAAATAATAGCTGTGTACTAAATAGTGAAAGCTTACTAACAGTCTTCTGTTACATTTTTCAGTGTATATCCCTTCTGTAACAAAAAAGAAAATGTCTCTGTAAAGAAGTAGAGCAGTAAAATCAGTGTGGTTTAAAAAGAATTCCAAGTTTATGCAGTTGTAATTTGGTGCATTAATCTTTCACAGTAAATCTCCCATTAAAGTCAAGGTGAACTTTGCCTAAATACAGATTAAGTGTTTCAAGAAGGATCCCTATATGGTTGCCATATTAATTTTTTTAAAGATTATGTTGTACTTCTCATCCAGGTATATTATGTAGGTATTATACTACAGGCTTATCTACAGTGTTAGAAATGCCTGTGATTTTGTGAGTACTTTTATCCTTGAGCCTGGGTTTACATCAGTACACTGATGGCTGAGAAACAGCGGTATACTATAGAAATGGGAAACTTTGGTTATGATACTAGATACTACTGGCTTTGATGGATCAATTGCCTCATCCACACTTCAAATCCTACAGTTATGCTGTGCCCATGTTCTTCTAAACTGGGTAATTTTTGCATAACTGGGATTTGGCAAGCATTTTGGAATAAACCCAATAAAAAGTAGTCTGCTTTTAGTTGAAGGTGCTTAACTAATCAGTAGTCTATGCTGAGATGGGTGTTTTAAATTAAGTGCTTTTCAGATGTAAACTGTATTTGCTTTTATCATCAGCATACTGCCAGCAGTAACCTCTAGTGAGTTTTGCGACCTTTTTAGCCACTTCTCCCTCATCTTTATCTGCATGCATTGCAAGTTCATATTTGGTAAACGATACTTCCTCCACTGATCTTGTCAGTTTAATACTTCTTCAACAGCAGGAGAAGCTTTGCCTATCTTGGTTTTGGGCATGCTTCTCTGGAGACTGATCAGTGATTAACAGTTCCCTGTCATCCATCTTTGAAGAAAGTTCTGGATCTGTGAGCTGTTTAAACATGCCAGACCATCAAACCTAACCTACTGCTATTGCTATCTGTGACAATTTGGTCATCCTAACTTTGGCAAAAGCAGTTTTAAACCATTCTTTTGATGAGATTCCGTGATTCTTCCCTGTGATGATATTTTATAAGGTTTTCCATTTATCAGGCTGGCAGGCTTGTGCCCTCTCCATAGGCAGCTAGCCAAATGTGTGTACAATATTGAGACAGTGCAACTAAAGAATAGAGTATTATGTCATGTATTATAAAGGGCAAACTCAAATCCAATAATTCAGCATTTTATTTCACTTGATTCTCCCAAAATATAGCAAATCAGTCTGTCTGTGTTGACTGAAACCAGGCTGTTTATGAGTTCTGGTGCTTCCTTTGATATTTATAGCTTTCCTACATGAAACTGGTAGCATGAGTGGTATGAAAGTGGTGATTTTTCCCCCCTCAGAAACATGACTGATATCTTTGTCCTTTCATTTCATAAAATGTATTCTAAGTGTTACCTTCACTGAAGCCTTAGGATACCGAATGCTTCTCCTTTCAGTGCATGGGAAAATGTGGAATATTTGTAACTGACGTTCTGAGGAGAAATGATTTAGTTCCTTAAACCAAGCAAACAAAAACTCCAAAAAGAGTTGTATCTTTTCTGCTTTGCATTGTCTGGCATGAACAAACTATCCCTGCTGTCAGGAATTGTTTGTGACATTAATTCCAGTGTCTCAGTCCACAAAGTGTAAGAAAAGAAGTTGATCAGGTACTAGGGCTGACTTTCCCACCCCACAGAAGTGATTTTAAAGATTTTGAGATGAAACCAAACTTCTAAAAGTTTTTCTCCTGGCCCCGCTACCTTTCTGGAAAGAAAAAGAAGAAGGGAGAGGGAAACAGCAGAGACAGCCTCAACCAGCAAGTAATCCGGTGGTTAAAGTGTTTACTTGGGGACCTCAGGGACCAGCCCTTCGATTTTTTTTTTTTACAGAAGTTACCTGAGGACTTTGAAACACACTTCTCAGCCTCACAGGAGCAGCCAATGCCCGCTGAGCTGTCAGCTCCTCTGGAGTGTGTTACTCACAATGTGTCCTGCTGGAATTCTGCCATATTATTTAGGAAAATATTCATGGGTTGGGAAGCTGATTCCCAGCACCTCTATATTTAATTTTACCACTCTTTCCATGTGTTTGTCACTATGCCACACCTAAATCTTAGCCATATCACTGTCAGTGTTTTTTTTTTTTCTTAGCACTATTTTGCTTTATGTAAGTCTGTGCAAGGCTGTGTAAGCCTGGGGGATCAAAGAATCCTTGTATGCATGCATACATTTCCATTTTAAAAATGTCATTTACTGTGTCAGTTTTGTAGGCTGTTTGAACAGTTCTCTTGAACTTTGTTGCCTTCTGTGATGCTTATATCTGTGATAGGTGCCATAACAGGCAGTCTGTATGGAGCTCTAGGGTCCATGAAAGTTTGGCCTGACAAAGTTAGTCACTCATCTTAGTGGACTCAGCCCCTGGACTCTTGAACCAGAGTGCAGAATTCAAAACATAGTAAGAGGCTAGAAGCTAGATGCCACAGTACTGAACATCGTGAGTACCCTCACATGCAACCCTCAGCTAACACCATCATAACTACAGCATGGAAGATGGGGTGGACACGGTGGGTCACTGGAAGGAGATGACTTCTCACATGGAAGTTTCAATAGTCACTGACTGACTAACAAAACAATACAGCTGACGTTCGTTCTTTTAAAAATGTGTTGGATGTAATGTGGGCACATGTGCATTCCCACAGGACAGTGTCAGTTGTTGCTGGCATGCTCCACAGCTGTACATGGTACAACATGACATCTCACAGCACTGGGTAAGGAAAGAGCTTGAGCATCCTGGGGCTCTTTTCTGCCAGTTGCTGCAGAAGGATGTTATAACAGTATGGCAGCCTTTTATTTGTCCATATGTGTGCTCATAGCAGTTTGTGCCTGCTGAATTTACAGTTGGCAGAAGTACAATGCAATTAGCTGAAATTTTTAATACTGCAAGGATTTTGACCTGGTTCAGTTTTAGCTTAGGGCAAGTGGTAGGTCTGCTCTATTTTTTTTTTTTTTCCATTGCCATACAAATTTACATTGGCAGTGGTTTAGATTATCTACCCTGAAGTATGTGAAACTATTGTTTGAGAAATTGTATATATTTATATGACTTCACAATTTCACTCCAGACATATTAAAACATCCTCCATTAAAAAGAAGGTTAAGAAAAGTTTAGAATTTTTTTTTTTAATTATCCCCCAGAAATTTTAATTATTTTTCTCCCATTGTCCCTGCATACAATTGTGGAGAAATAGTCCATAAAAGAATTTGTTCAATGCAAATAAAGAAGAGTCTAGCAGTTAATGGTGATTTTCTCACAGATTTGCCTATACGGCAGAATGCAACTCATCTTTAGGATATAAGCTTGAATGCATACCAGCAAAACAACTTTTGCATTTTGTTGCCTTGTGATAAAATTGACAGGGAACACTGATCTGTTTTGTCCCTCTTCTCTCCACTTTCTTTTTAAAACTACCATGATCAACCATTACAGTTATTCTTTGTTTGGCCTAGCCTTGTGAGCCTTTGAAAATATGTTCAGGACGACTCTTTATAACTCACATCAAAATGTCTCAAGCTAGTCATCCAATAATTGGAATATCCTACATCAGAATTTGCCTCTGGAAATATGAATAGTATCCTCTCATTATGTATATTACTTTACAGTCATATTATTTTTGTCACCAGGAAGATATGGAGGAAACAGATATTTCTATAAGTAGAATAAAAATTGAGTAAGAGTAATTCATGTAAGTATAGTTTGGCAATATATGCCAGCTGAAGCTTTGCTTGTTCCACCGACTTCAGTCAGACTTGTTGGTCCAGCTTTTCAGTCAGATTTGTCTTCTTTCGCATTTTTCAAGGCAGAAAATTTGTTTTCCATGTTAGCTTCTATGCTTATGTTTGTGAATGTAATGGAAGAGTTAATATTAATTAACTTATTCAAGACATAAATGCCTCCTGGAGTACCTACTTTTATGAAGAACTTTCATAATGGAACCTGTGTAACAACACACTACATAATCTTCTGTTACTGGTAGTCTTGCATAAAGCATTGAAAGACTCTACAGAGTCATATTCTTTTTCATTAAAACAGTATGGAATGAAAAACCTGGTCCAGACTCCCTTGCAGACAACCAAAAGGCTTTGACTGATTTGAATCAGATCAGATCAAGTGGCAGACCACTGCTCAAATCATGCAAGACCTAAATTTAAAAATTTTTAAATTTACAAACTGCTAAGATTATACTGTAATGTAGGAGTACTTAGTTCTGAAATATGTAGGTATTGTACCATATAAAATGGAGTGTCTTTATGTTTAAAAAGAGTCAGACCAAAATTTTCTTTGCTTAAGTCATACACAAAATGAATCAGTATATATGGGAGGAATTTATAATTTAGTTCTTTTTTATAACACTGCTCTTCACTAACACCTACACGACCATGAACAGAGCTTACATGGCCTGCTGAGATTTATAGCAAAAAAAAGCAAATCAAATTAATTCTTGTTAATAAGTTCACTTTCTTTTTAATTTTTACTGGGTGATTAATCAACTCCATTTGTTGAGAACTCAATTGCTATTTATTCCCTTTATGTAAATGTACATTTTCAGAAACTAAAAATAGTGGTTTCATGTAATATCAGGCAATTATAATTGTGAAATGTGAATAAAAAGAACTAATGGTTGTATCTTCATAATCAAATTTAAAGATTTGAATTGGACTTTTGACAGATTTTTTTAGTGTATAATGAGGGCAGAAGATAATTAAACAGTTTGAATGAACTTTAGAACAGAAAACAAATTGGTCATAATTTCATTTTTTACCTATATTTCCAGAAAAATTCATGGAAGTTACCAAGTCAAATAAAATGTGATTATTGTTTTCCCTAGTAATACCCCACCACAAAATGCAGCAGGTGCAATCTGTGAATCTATCATGGTGCTGGACTTGGACTGATTCTTGTAGGGGAAAACAGTGTTCACCAAGTCCAATACAGATTCCAAAAGTACAATAATAGCACAATTACAGCTGTGAAAGTCTATCAATCTTTCCGATTTATATCATGTAATTCTTAAAGCATGTTACACCTATAGTGTGTATGAGTGGATGAGGGAAAGGCTGTGGATGTTCTCTACCTGGACTTCAGTAAAGCCTTTGACACTGTCTCCCGCAGCATTCTCCTGGAGAAGCTGGAGGGTCATGGCTTAGGCAGGTGTACTCTTCGCTGGGTTAGAAACTGGCTGGATGGCCGTGCCCAGAGAGCTATGGTGAACAGAGTTTAATCCAGTTGGCGGCCGGTCACAAGCGGTGTTCCCCAGGGCTCAATATCGGGACCTGCCTTGTTTAAGGTCTTTATCAATGATCTGGATGAGGGGATTGAGCGCACCCTCAGCAAGTTTGCAGATGACACTAAGCTGGGTGGGAGTGTAAATCTGCTTGATGGTGGAAAGGCTCTGCAGAGGGATCTGGACAGGCTGGATCAATGGTCTGAGGTCAATTGTATGAGGTTTAACAAGGCCAAGTGCGAGGTCCTGCACTTTGGTCACAACAACCCCATGCNGGTCATGGTTTAGTAGGCATGGTGGTGTTGGGTTGACGGTTGGACTAGACGATCTCAGAGGTCTTTTCCAACCTTAGTGATTCTATGATTCTATGATTTAAAAGCTATTTAACATGGAGGTTGGTATCATCCTCCCTGGTTTGCAGGCAGGGGAAACTAAGGCATAATGAAAGCAAAACTGTTTGTTCAAGGTCGCTCATCTAACCCCTGTAGAGTTAGAGTTCCAAATTCCTGAATCCAATTGGGAATGCTCTCTAGCTGTTCTCCAAGTCAATATCATTTCCCTTACATGACACAGAACTCTAAAAGTTAAATAGATTTATAATATTTCTGTTTTTATCTCATCGTTCTACAAGAACGGTGTTAGTATGGCAAAATGAACTTAAAATAAATGTTTGGAATAGTGTTTTGAAATGCATCTTAGAGAGCATCCCACAGTTGTGATAAAATTCTACACAGGTGCATCAAGCACAACATAACCAGCTGATTAAAAGAGGTGATTTTCCCACTGTATTCAGCACTGGTGTGGCCTCACCTTGAATACTGTGTGCAGTTCTAGGCCTGCAGTTTAAGAAGGATGTGAAGGTCCTTGAAATGCATCCAGAGGAGGGCAACAAAGTTTGGTGAAAGGGCTGGAAGGAATGTCCTATGAGGAGTGGCTAAGGACTTGGGGCTTGTCTAGTTTGGAGAAGAGGAGGCTGTGGGGAGACCTCATTGCTCTCTACAGCTTTCTGAGTAGGGGAAGTGGAGAGGGAGGTGCTGAGCTCTTCTCCTTGCATCCAGTGACAGGATGCATAAGAATGGTTCAAAGCTGCACGAGGAGAGGTTTAGACTGGACATTAGGAAGCATTTCTTTACTGAGAGGGTGGTCAAACACTGGAATAGGCTTCTTAGAGAGGTGGTCAATGCCCCAAGCCTGTCAGTGTTTAAGAAGCATTTGGACAATGCCCTTAACAACACGCTTTAACTTTTGGTCAGCTCTGAATTGGTCAGACAGTTAGACTAGATGATCACTGCAGGTCCCTTCCAACTGAGATATTTAATTCCATTCCATTCCGTTCCATTCTGTTCCATTACATTCCATTCCATTCCATTCAGCTGTTCCTGAATTGTAAACACTGAAATTGTATCTGTGCCTGATAAAACTGTAAAGCTCCATCAAATACAGTCAAATATATGTCCAGTTTAAATCTGCCATATTTTATCAAGTGCTGTCACAAGTGCTGTCACCTTTAATGCTGCATCACCGTCTCACTGACCTCACAAGTATCTTTACACATAATTAATCTTTTGCTGAATGTCTGTGCCATAGTTGAGCAACATGAGCAGATTCAGTTAAGTGTCTTCCTGGACCAGTCACTAGAGGGAAGCAAAGACCTTCACGTGCCTATCCATGACGTCAGTCAATGTCTTTATGTCCTCACTGACAAAACCGGTTCAGTATTCGATCTAAAGTTTTTGGAAAAAGCCTATTTAGTGGAAAGCCACCCTTCAGAAAACAACAACAAAAACAAAAAAAAAAACCCAAAAACAAAACAAACAAACTCAAAAATATATTTCTGTATGGTTGACTTGCAGAGTCCATTTTCATTAAAAAATAGAGTTATTTTCATGAATGATGTTTTGAGAATTTGAATGTAAAGCTCAGTACAGAGTGGATAAAAAAGACGAGCTTAAGATTTTCATCCTTTGAAGCATCCCAGTAGTCAGAAAAATGCATTGCAATGTTGGTAGCATAGTAGATATCCAATTGCATCATTTATGTGTGGCAAAACCTAGGATAAAATATACCAGTTTCTTGATATCTTTTTGTTAACCCTTCCTTAGTTATCCATGCTTCTGTGGTACTCAGATTCTCATCCTTCACAAACAGTTCTTTGGTGTACACCAGGCAAACAGACCAAGAGAACACAGAGTCATTAAATGAGGACTAGTTCATCATGCACTCTGTTTCAGCACAGAGAAAACATAAAGTGTATATGAACTTATATTTATCTTCCAATTTATGAGGGGCTATATGTGGAGTAGGCTTACCATATACTATGCTTTCACTGTATTTAATTCAGCCCTGGTCTGTTTCCTGAGAGTGCAACTCAACTTACCATTCTCTCCTATGAGCTAGGCTGGTTGAATTCTTTTCAAACAGAAACAGTAGAGGCCAACATTACATTTATTGACATTTGATTAAAGGAATATACCTGGTATGAATTGAATTTGCCATAAAAGTGAAATGCCCAGAAACAAGGATAAAATATTAAAAATAATGTTTTGGGTTTTATCAGTTAATTTTTTTAAGATTTTAAAGATCATTAGGACAATATTTATACTACTTACCACTTAATTTGAATAGAAGATCTTTTATTAAGCTTAAGCTATGCAGGATGGCCAGACCTTAATGAGACTAATACAAATATATATCAGTATTTAAACAAGTTTAAATGGAAGGTAATATGCTAGATGAACAGCTCCAAGCAAAGCAATTTCATGAAAAAAACTATTGTGTTGAATAGCTGCTAGATTATGGCTGAATAGATTTTTAGCTGAAAGCATGGTGTATTTGTGATGATTTTTTAATGTTATCATCATCTTTTCTGATAATGTTGAGTAAAAGAGATTTCTTGCATAGCTAGTTAACTAAATATAATATACATATGCATCCAAGTGCATATGCTGGGGATAACATCCTGCAATCCATGCTATCATTCTAAGCAATGGAGAATATAATATAATTCTAAATTTCACATGCTATGGTTATGATTCCCAATGCTACATGTTATCCTAATGATGCATTTTCTAGTGGTTGTCTTCTCTGTTCCATCTCCCCGTAAATCTGTGTAAGCAGACCAAAATGTTTGTCTTTTAAATTACAGAAATATCTCTGCATATACCAAAAGCATGAATTAAAATGCCATCACATACTATCAGTTCATCACTTAACATAGATATGTTCCTGATGTCAAGTTTACCAACAGATCCATTGAAGGCCCAGGCTTAAACAGCATACCAGATTAGGGCCATAGAACCAGAATCACTCCACAAGTATTGGCACAAATTCAAGAGTTATTCCATCAACTTGAATGGCAATAACTAAGCAATTGCATATATTGGCATATAGAGCAATACAGAACCAGAAAAACTGAATCATTCTTTATAATGAATTTGATATATTTGTGTGCTTAGCCTGTAAAGAGTACATTATTTTGGCCAGATTTAAAAATAAATCCTTTAGGTTTATACTACTTCATGATTGGAACTTTGACTGCAATACAGATCTTTTCAATGTCTTTTTAAAATGTCACTAAGTACTTTCTTTAACAACTTCTCATTTTTAAATGGTTATTCATAAAAAGAAGCTATGGTTTTAATATAATATCACAATAGCTTAAAATGTAAATATGTCCAATATCAGAAAATAACACAAACAAAAAAGATTTATTAAAACCAAAAAAGAACTATTTCACTTGAACTGATTGCAGTTAACCGACAGAGTGCCATGCAGCTAGTACAGGAATTCTAAAATGAGAGAGTCAGCAGTATTCAGGAGATAGTCTAGCCTCTTTTTAAGCAGACTGTACTTTCAAAGTTGTAGCATGCCCAGAAAAAGTCAATTTTATCTCTTTCTATGTGCATCGCCCATCTTCAGCCCATTTTTCCCCTCCCTTCTCCTTTTTCTTCTAAGTGGACAGTCAAACGTCTGATGTTTTAGGTACACAAATTATGTGTGTACTCACATATTTCATCATTTCTTGTCCACACAGAGATTAAAATATTTGAGGAATAAAGCATGTAAAACATATTTACCACCCCCCCCCAAGAAGTACAACTGAAAATATGAAAGATCATTTTCTTTATTGTACTGCATGCTTTGCATAGTGCAATATATATTTATCTGATGTCAGATTATACATACTCTTAATAATGTTATTTGCATTAGATAACATATACTGATCTTAAATTAGATAACATACACCTTCATGTGAATTACATTGTATCTTCTTCATTGTAAATGAGGGAGAAAAACTATGCTAAATTTACCAAAAAAGCATGTTTTTAATCTATCTATCTATCTATCTATCTATCTATCTCTCCTTATTTTCCCTACACAAACTGCTGGGAATATATTTTATTTTTGTTTATCATCTGAAGCAGACCATTCCATTCTCGTATTTTGGTAATTGATTTAGACAAGAAAACTCTGATCAGACACAACCTTCTTTTCCTCTGAGGTTTTTCCAGTAAACAGAAAAAATGTCATCAGTCAAGGAAATACACAGATGTCTAAATATCATAGTGAGTCAGTGTTTCAACCAAAATTAGAGAACAAGTTGCTCTTAAGTCCATAACCCCATGACCTAGCCACTAGAATTATCTATCTTTCTATAATCTAGAAAATATCAAGCACTTGTAAAAGAACCCACGTGGTCCTGGCTTCACTCTCACCTTCCTGCAAAAATAGCAACATCTCTTGGGTGTCATTTTAAGAAACTGAGAAAGACTCATGTGTAGGTGCACAACTATCTAAGAGTGATGATACAAGTTGAAATCCCAGACAAAAAGCATCTTAATGTCAGGAGAACAAAGAAGCTGCTTGTTCAGACAATTGTGGGGAGGAACCAGGGAGGACTTGGAGTGAGGCAAGAAGGTGTTTTCTAACACGTTCTGCTGTGTATGGAGTTTCTATATATACTGGGCATGCTATTTTAGAGATACTCTTCTTTTACAACCTTTGGTGCTGCTGCCAGCTCAAACTGTTACCCAAATGTCATTTTGTAACGTACATAACTATTTTTCCTTTTAGTTTGTCTAGACCTTTACATTTTCCGTTTATTTCGATGAATACAATTGTTTCTCAGAAAACATATATCACAAAAACCAAGGTCAGTGTTTTGGGGACGTGAATAAGGTTTTGATAACATTTGTATTTTATTTTGAAGTATAGATCATCAGTAGCCAGCTTTACAGTTGTTGTTTTTAATACTTACCCTTCTGGATTTTTTTTGTTTAGTTTTGTTTGAGAGGAGGCATTTTACAAATGCAAGCTGATTCAAATGTGAGAATGATATCTTGTTAATATGAGAAGAGATTCAAGAAAAGATTCAATTTTTTGTCAGATTTACTGCATTTCAGGTGTCCAAATTAAGTGTAGAGATCTAAAACATAGGCCATTGAATGCAGCAGGATGATTTGTTTTCCTTAAACTTGGTGTCAAAATGTCCTGGACAGCCAAATGAGAGGTAAAAACTACAAGAAGTGACTCACAGCAACTAAACAAGACACCTACTCTTTTCTGTTAACCAGACTGAGCCAGAAATATGCATAGAGCTAGGAAATGGGAAATAATTGACATGTAAATGTGTTTGACTAGGCCTTAGAATTAAGTGTTAATATTAAAGGCTCGATTTAGATACCTTAATACAGGCATGGAGAACAATTTCAGGATATATCTACAGGAGATAGGAGAAACCTGTGCCCTTCAAAGCAGGTGGAGGCTAAGACACCGTAAGGCATCTCTAGTAGTATTGTACGTAGGCAAATAAGTCAATTGCTAACAGCAGAATTAAGTGCAAAATTAAGAAAATGAAAACACTCAAATGTGTATGTCTGCCAGTGCCACAGTCATCAGGTACCTACTACAGGGAAACAGTCCTCTAAGCTCTATAGACTGTACTGACAATATCTCCGTTGACTATAATGGAAGTTTAGACACCCTGCATACCTATAGGTACCTACACTTAGAAGTTTCAATACCAATCTAAGTTCTGCCCTATGTATCAATTTCTGCCTCAGGATATGGATTGCCAAATTATGTCCTTGGGGTAAACACATACATAATAAAGAAATGAGGACAACGTTTTGCAAAATAACCTAAGGTTAAAGTCTTTGTGGACTATGAGGGGTTCTAAGCCCTTTTCACTCTGAGGGTTCCAACTCACAGTTTGCTTTCCAGGAGATAGCCCTGACCATCAGACTATAAGCAATGATCTCACAGAGCTGCTTTCCTTGCAAACATAAGTAAAAATAATAAGCATAATTAAAAATATTGAAAATATGCTATCGACATTGAACTCAGAGAACTAGATATAGAAGAATAAAGTTCAGAAATAAATTAAGATATAAAGTCTGTATTTTTTGGAGATGGACATTTTCTAACTTTGTAAATTCATCATTAAGGGACTCTGTGGAGAAAATATCCTCCAATGGCGACATACAAGTATCAGTATCTTCTCAGAGGACAGGCAATGCATTCAATAAATTTAATATTGCAAATACAAAATGAAATTGATAGACCTTTTTAAATGAGATAAAATGATAAATTAGCCCTCATTGGAATGAAGACATGCTCTGAGGTAGAATATTTAGTTTCTAACAAAAGTTAAGTTAAGAAAAATAGTAAGTTAAGAAAATAATGTTTTGCCTTATCTCCTCTTTTGGTTAAGACAATAAAAAATGGGTATTTGTGATCCTACAAAGTTGATTATATTCCCAAAAGATTTTGAGGCATTTTCTGCCCTCTTTACAAGCCTACTTATGAAGTAAAAGAATTTTAATACATTATCAGGCTTCCACTGTGTTATCATAGTTACCAAGCAGAGATTATAATGAAGGTAGTAAGTGGTACACGGTCAATCCATCCTCATGACAACAGCAGTAATGAGAACACAAAATGGTCTGTTATTTAACTTTTGTAGCATTTTGAAAACCATAATCTTGCATAACTTTGTGAATGCCATGGTTGGTATTGAACAGACTTTTCAGTATTTGTTTAAAAGCAGTATAGATCCTATATTACCAATGTGCAAACAGGCCCAGGATTTCATATATGTGACAACTCCTTTGTTTGTTGTTTGGTTTTTTTTTTTCCCCTGCAGCACAACATTTGGTGTGGTTTTAAGCAGCTCTGTTTTTCAGGTTTCAATTCCTGTCATAAAACGCATGTACCGTTTATCAGTTTACACAGGCAAAGACTCAATCAGGCTAACTCTTCTGATTATATGGTTCCTCTGCCATATTTTTTTAATAATGAGGAAATCTGAAATTTGTGAAGTAGAAAAATCTCATTCTGCGTCATGACACAAATAAAGAACACAAACCTCTTGTGGCTTATTAATACCAATTGTATCTCAGTATTTTCGATTGCCTCTTAAATCAGTTCCTAAAGGCTAAAACCCCAGAAATAACCTTTTTGCTACCTTTCTTAATTGAAGTGGGTGATGTACTCTAAAACTTAAAAGCTAGAACGGAATGGCTTACATCACACTCCCCTTTCCCTTACCCACTGATCTGGTACTGTTATTTTCTCTTGTATTGAAATTAATTTAACAAGACAGATAGCACTCACACATACAAAGTAGAACTCATTTAGGTGCAGACATCCTCGTTGCAGGGATTACCTGCATCAGCAGACAAGGCTACATAGAAAGAAAACTATTTAACAATAAAACATTATCAAAAGCATTATAACAAGACTTTCATGAATTGTGTCTTATAAATATTCAAAAACTGGTATTCTGTACCATGCACTGAATAATTCCACATGCTATCAAGTTTGGGTTTTGCTTGCTCTCAGTTCCCCCTTAAACCTCATATTTTAGCCTCTTCTTCAGTATGCTGTACAGGACATAAATTCTGATAATCGTTAAATCACATTTTTTATTACATTTTATGCAGTCTTTCCAGAAAAATGTGTAAAAATAATGAAATTTTAGTTTGAGGAATATTTTGCCCTTTACAATAATGTAATCAGTGAAATGTGTGGAAACTCCTAAGCAGTTACTTGGGTGGTAAAAAGGCAATGAATAACATTTCCACAATATTTATTTCCACAGAAAATGTTCTAGTTACCAAATAATTCAATATTTACTTGTAGTTCTCTTGTGCACACAATCAGTTGACTTAGAAATGCCCATCTGAAGTTAATTCTACTTCAGCCTATGTGCTTTTTTCTCAATCTTTTGGGATATTTACATATAAAGTAATTTTTTAATACCGAAGTTAATGTACCCTGTGTTTTCGACTCACTCTCCATCTGGGTGAAAATGCTAAAATCTTGACAAAATATGATGTCAATGACACCTGTAATTTTTTAATCACCTATAAGAAGTACAGATTAGCCCTTATTTCTAATTTTTAGTGGAAAAATGTAGAACAAAACCATAATATAGCAAAACGCTATATAGCATGTGTTCAACTTGGTTATATAACTAGGTTCATTATCTTCAATCTATGTGAGTTTAGTTTGATATCTGTACATTAAATGAGCATGTCTGTCAAATCATTGGCACTGTTTGTCTCCCTAAATTTAAGCTCTTGCTTTGCTGAACTGAAAGTCTCTTTACTATTTATCTGCTGAAAGAAAACTTCAGTAGGTGGTTAAAAAGGTCACATTTTAATACCAAGAGTACACCTGTCTTAAAAAGCACGTCTCAAGTAAGGACAGAGAGCAATGATGCCATGAAAAAGCTTGGGAATCTAAACAGATAGAAGCAGTCCCTTTTATGGTTATAAAGAAATAATTTAATTTTGGATATTGTTATAACTGACATCTGCTTCTGCAGGAAAAAAAAAATGTTTCTAACAATCTTTCTGACCATCAAAGACTTCATCTTCTGTTTTACTGGTACAATTCCTTCCTCAGTAAAACTACAGAAAAGCCGTCTAGAAGCCTTTGAACAAAACCTAAATTCATCACCAGCACAGTGGAGAATTTAATACACTGAAACCCTGTGCTCAAATAAGGGCAATAGAAGTACAGCACTTTTCTGAAAAGAGACTGCATAAGAATGGTGTTATGGAGTGTCATAGTTTCTTTCAGTGACTTCCGTTTAACTTTGTATGGTTTATGAATAAAAACAAACAGCCAACAGACAAACAGCCTATTCTCACTGTAAAAGCTCAGTCAGAAACCTGAAAAGCAGGCAGCGTCCTTTCCGCCTGTCAGTAATCCTTCACATTGGAGTGAACTGCCAGTACTGGTAAAGATGCCCTAGAGCTGTGGACCATGAGATGATTCCTCCCGCACTGGAGTTGCACATTTTGTATAATTCACTCCCTAGATATAATAGAGGTCTGTGATGCTAAAAGAAGTACTGCTGTTACTAAGATGATACTGGTGTCCTTGCCTTTGTCAGTGTAGTTTTAAATGGGAAAATAATTGCAGGTAATTACCAGAAATCTGAAGTCCAAATGTGCTTTTTTGACTTCCACAATGGTCAGAAAGTAAGGAGTGGGTAGAAGTGGACGTTGAACCCACAGCTTCTGAGTCCATGTGAAGTCCCACGGATTCTTTAGCTCAGTATATGTAAGAAGTCCCTGAAACAGGATTCCTGCACCTTCCAGGGAAGAGGCATTGTCTTTTGGTTAGGATTGGTCTCCCTGTTTGTTATTTTCTGGCCCTGTGAATTCATCTTTATACACAGACTGTGGCACAATTCAACAGGTGGCAAAGAGAGTGATCTCGCCACTGAATGCCAGTACTGGAGAGAAGATGCTTCTGAACTCTTTCTGGCTGATGAGGACCTAAAATCCAGGTCTCCTTCTTTGGGGTAAAAGGTGTTTGGGACAGCACCGCTTCTATCTTTTTGGCAGTGCTATTTAAAAGGTAATCAGCCAGTCATCTCTATGACACAGTTATCTGTGCATGGATAGTGGTTTCAGGTGTCAATCCCTGTAAATATCAATGTAGCAGAATTTAAAAAATTTAATTTACTAGTTTTCTACTGATTGTTTTATGTGTGCTTTACTCAAGGCTGCTGTGAATACTGTCCTCAAGCACCTAACTCTCCCTATTCACTGTTCAAAGAAACTTAAACACCTAACTCTCAGGCTTGTGAATTTTATTTCCAATGCTGTGATTAGCATGTTGTTTAAACACATGGATTTCTTTATACCTACCCCCCCCAGCAACGATTTCTCTGGTCCCTGGGCTGGAATCAGTACAAATCTGAACTGAATCAGGCCTTTTCCTGTCATTCAGTGCCTTTTAAAAATCAGATGAAACTCAGAAAGATACTGATGTTTTAGTTCACCAAGAAATCTCTTCTGTGCTTTTTCTGTTTCACAATTTCTCCCGAGACCCACATCTCACCAAAGTATTAGATTAAGATCGCTTAAACACGCATCCTGTGAATAGGCTAACTGAAATCTACAGGGGGGAGAGGGCAATATTCAAGAACATCTGTAAGTGTGCACAATTGAAGTCGTCTTCAGTTTAGGACTAGAAATTTTGAGATGCTTTGTTAAAAATTAAGTTAGAAGAATTTCCAAAAGATTATTTTAAATCCTCCATCATATATCCTCAAACCTTCTGGATCCTCCTATATGTGTATAGAGAGATGCAATTTTTCTGAATATTTTTGCTGGTATATATTGTGTTGTTTTCTCATTCTATGTGGATTTGAAAGTAAGGAGGAAAACCCTCCTTTTGAGAGAGCAAAATACGAATATCAGGATGATGGTGATGATGTTGTTTAGTTGGAAGACGGTTTTCTCCTCATTTTTAAGTCTTTCTTGTGTGCATAAAACCAGCAACAAGTATATGTGACTAATGGCAACATTTCAGTGTTGTACTTGTGATGAACTGCAAAATAACACCTACCAAGAAGCATCCCACATTTTGCTATTTCTAGTTTCCTTGATTTTCGTATCCAGTGCTCTGCAACGTTGATCACAATATTTCAAGTATCACTGCAGATGCCAGCTATCTCCAAAGACATCTAACTACAAAGGGAAAAATAACATTCACAAACTATTTCTACACCTAGTCACCGCAGTGTACTGCAGTGTAGAGTCAATAGATCTACACTACCTTCATCTACCTGGTTTGGATAGTGGTAGCAGCCTAGCTCTGGTAGAAGCAGCTCAGCACAGGCAGGATAGTTTTCTCTGATTCTGTAAATTGGAACGAATGTTTTTAGGAACTGAGACAAATCACTGCTATATCATGGCAAAGCAACAATCTTTCTCAGACTAAAATAAAAATACTTTTGGGGGCATAGTAATTTTTAACTATACTTGCTTATGTCCTATATGATTAAGACTGATATATTTATCTAAGTGCACATCCATATAAATTAATTTCATTTGATATTAAGGACTGAAATAATAGCAGCTTTTGCCTTGCTGAGTACTGGTCAGATAATTTACTGTCTCCATGTCTCCATATATGTGCACACACTGTATCCTTGTATTAGGCATCTGGCATCTGACTACTTGCCTTTTTGTTTGTTGTGGGGGGGGGGAAGACTCCCAGTCAGAAAGCCAGTGGTCCTGGTCAGTGTTTAAATGCAGAAGTGGGACACACTAAAGAAAGAATCTGACTGAAGATGTTGCATGTGGACAATTAAATTGCCTACTTTCCTTTAGTCCTTGATCCAGAGTAGTAGAAGTAGAAGCAGTGTATAAAATGCTGATATGAATTAAGACCTAGAAGTTAGAAATTTATTATGCCATATGACTTGCCTGTCTTCCACTTAAAATCAGTAGGACCACTGAGTAAATGTTTCCTAGACTATCAACAGTGATTTAAGTGCAAAATTTGGGGATAAAAAAGTTACTTAAACATTGCAGTTTATCTCCATGTTCATATTGTGGGTATTCAAATAATCTCTAAGAGTAACCCTTAGGTGGAATTGGGCAGATTAGATTTTATATAGATAGACTTTCAGGCAAGAAAACATAAAAACTTCTTGACTCAGCAGTTCTTTAAAAAGTCATCTGTTTCAGTCCACTGCTAGTACAAACTATACATTTGCTTTTTCTGGTCAGCAAAAGTTCCTGTAAGCAATATTTTTTTCCTGATATTTCAGTTCATATTGCATTTCTTAAATCTTCCTGTATAATTTCAAGAAAATGATGTTATCTCTCTGCTACAGAATACACAGGTCTCATCTCTCTAAATGTATATTTTTGCCTCTCGTACTCCAACAATTTATATAATTGAATTTCACAGTTTAACTGAAAGTCAGAGCTTACAAAAAAAATTATAGCTAGACATACATGTGTGTGTATATATATATATATAAAGGAACATTGTTGTAGGCCACTGCTTTCCCCTATATTGTATATGAATAGACTAAACCAAATTCATTAGGAATATAAAATATTTGTATTACTATATTTTCTAAAAGGTTATGAAAATACTAACATTTTTCCTGTTTGCTGTTACATTCTAGAAAGGGTCATGTCAAAATCTGAGCAAAGACTGTGATTCAAGTAACATGTAATTTCTTTCCCTAGGAAAGCTCACATTTCTCATTTTCTTAGCTTTTCTGTAGCAATTTTTTAGGTTATGTCTTCCTTATATTCTTCCATAGCAGATGAATACATATTTTTATCTTTGTCTTTTTCTGCTAATGCTTTGAGAATTCAAATATTTGAACTGTAGTTTCTGATCTAGTTGAAGCATACGTTAATGTCAACCAGACGGCGCTAAACACCAGTGCCCTGGTGCTCAAAACAAATATCCTATACCTCCTATCATTAAAAAAAGAAGTTAAAGAGTTGTTTGACTTCTTGAATATTCCTGAAGCTCCTGTAAATGCTGTCCATTTTATTATCTGAGCAAGGCATATTATTCATCTATCAGGTTTTCATGTTGATGTACAATATAATGTCAGTGCCTTTATAGCATGCAAATATCTAAACCAAATACACTGCTTCTTATTGCATGGCCATACCACGCCTTTTTGTTATGGTGGGTACAAGACACCCCAGCAAAAAGATTGGGCTAAGAGTTACTTATAGTACTGAGTGATTCCAATAGCTGAATGTATTCTCCTAGCTAGGACTTTTGGGGTTGTCAGTCATACTGGAATGATTTTTTTTTTTTTTCATTAGTATGCCATATGCAAACTTAGTGTAAAAATCGAAAATAATGAGACAAAACACTTCATCAGGCAACCTGCTGGTGCGTTTTGGGTTTGTTACTGAGAGAAAGAGTTGCAGGAAGAGAACCAACTGCAGAAATGTCACTGTGACTTACAAGGTCTTAAGTAGACATATAATGTTAGGACAGAAAGTGCATAATTCCCAACCGAGCAGGGTAGAGTTAAATAAATATAACTATTTCCATAAATGATGGACTATATAAGGTACCCAGCGTATATTTTTGAGTCAGGGAAGATTCACCATTTATAAATGCAGGAGAGAGAGATTAAATCAGACAGCTATGTAGCCATAGCACTGTTTTTCTCCTAATATTCTATCTTCCCACCCAGCCATGCTCCCCAAATGCCAAACTCTCAGATATATAAAGATGAAATGTAGGCATATCTATTATGTAACAGAGGGTACATCTGGGTAAAAAAATGGGTGGAAGCCACTTTCCTTTACTATGAGCTACTCCAAAAAATGTTCTGCTCTCCACACTTGAAAGTGAAAGACCATTATCTGGACTTTTACTACCAAAGTAAGAATAATTAGCAGAAAAATTAGGAGAATTTAGAGTACTGATAATTTTTATTCTCCTCTACTCCCCCCTTTTTTTATTTATTTCTAATTCTGTTTACAAGAGAACTAAAAAAACCTTGTCTAAAGTAATATTCCTATGAAAATCAGTAAGGTGGGATTTAGGTGGGTTTCATCTTCATTGCAGAAAACCTGTAGATGTGCATGCTGGCAAGCTCAGAGAATGTCTCTGTGTAGGCCATTCCTTCCTGAATACTACTTGAGTGCATTTAAAACAATTTCCAAACACATAAACATCTTTTCTATATTTAGCAGGCAAGCGAAGGCAGAATCAAGATTTGTCTGCTTGTACCATATGCTGTAGCACTTACAATTGAGCAGCAAACCTCCATGCTTCCTCCTTCCCCCAAAACCTCTCCCATGTGTCCAAAGTCACATGCAGAACACGATTGAAAATTCGTGACCCAAAGACAATAATTCAAAATATGTCTCTTCTAGCTGTTGTAAAAGCATCCAGTTCTGTGGCTATCTCCTCCTTCAATGGATGTGCTGGTGCTTAGGACACTGCCTCTGGCACTGTTTCAGGATCAGTCTGCTACAGAATTGCTCAGGCAGTGTTACACTTCCATGTACCACTTTCTTTTAATTCACCCTTTGAATTTTACAGGTGCATACAATATCTTGTAATTAAATATACATCTATTCCAAATGGAAGCCAAAGACATTTTCACTGGGACAAATATGCAGCTTTCACTTGTCATTTCCTCATCCACTTCTATGCAAATGGATGTGCCACAGCCAACTACCTTCAGGTGTCAGAACAGAGTCCTAACTTTAAATTGTGACATATATATTTCTGTTTCAAGGGTGACAGTGAAATGAATTTTGAATCATTTTGAACCCGGATGTTCTGAGTCTCTTTAACAGTGGACTTTCCCTATGATAAACTATTTTAAAATTATCTAATATATTTTCATAAATTTAACTTCAAATGTAAGAAATTTGAAATAAGTTTTAAACTTCACTGCAATTAAAATTTTATTTATTTATTACATAAACTATGTGCAGTGGATATAACAACTTTTCACTTGCCCCTTGGAGACTTCAGGGTAGACTGATTCAGATTTTAAGGTCATATGCAACAGCATAATATGGTTTACTCTCAGGTAACTGTTCCTCAGAAATTCAGATACATCTTTGAACCACCTAACATTTGTTTTATTAAAGTAAATTGTTAACAAGTTTCCTACATACATGGTTCATTAATTAAGATTTTTTAACCTTTGAAGAAATGAAACCCAGAAAAGAATTAATATACTACAGATGTCTTTCCAAAATTATGCAAGAGAAAGTTGTACTGGAAATTGAAAGTATCAATGAGAAGTAAAGGCTCTAATTGCAAAAAAAATTACCACAATGTTTTCTTACTCTGTGTCAAGCAGGATTGGACAGGGCCTCCTGGGTCACTGCGCACAGCAGCCAGCTTCAGCAGGCAATCACATCATAAGATTCTGTTGTTAAAGCTCTATCACAAAACCTGTTAGACTGTCACTTGTCCATGTACCAATGTTGTCCAGGTTAAACTGCTCTTTTTCCTCATTATTTTCCTGGTGGATGTAACTGCTATTCTCAAATATCTCTAAGTCTTTGTTTTGCTAGATTTAACAATTTGAGGTCTTTTAGACTTCTCTTTCAGAATGGATAGTCACGGCATAGAAAATCTAGTAACCTTGTTTTTGCACCGCTTTCAATCTGAATTCATCACTCTTGAGCATGAGTGACAAAAGTAGGGCACATAGATGTAATATTGCACATTAATGATGTGGAGGAGGACAAAGAAGTAAGTGGCAATCTATTTGAGTCAAAATTGATTTGGGAAAAGCTGGTAAAGTAGCTTCTAATAAAACAGAATTAGATATACTTTTTAAATACAAATGTCAGATTTGACCTTCGATGAGGCTATTTTAAAGTTATTAGGGAGATAAATATGACTTAAAACTGTACTGCACAAATGGTAGGACCTCATTATTTCAATATACCAGAGCTGATAGAAATTTTTATTTTCATGAACTAAATGCTATATATTGTCATTTCAATAGTGGGCTTTGGTAAGCAATAAACACACTGATTGCAAAAGAGCTACTTGCGTGAAATAACCTTGAATTTAGTGATCTTAAATTGACTCAGTAAACCCAAATTAAGTAGTGAGAAGAGTTCTATTATTTTCTTAAAGTTTCTCCTGTTGAAATTGAAGATATGAAAGATTGTTACCTGATCCAAAAGACGATTCACCTGAGGAAATAGTCAGACTTGAGTGAAAGGTTTTCTCTGGGAGAAAACTTGTATCAGAAGCTTCTGGAACAACTGTTCTACTTCTGCTGAGGGTACAAGCACTAAAGCATGGAGAGTCAAGTCTTAAAAGGATTGAATTACCTCTTGTCCCTCCACTTTCCACAGGAAATAGCTCTACAGGAGGCTAATATCTTATAAAAGATATGTGAAATAACACAAATATAAGCAACCTGTGTGTTTTCATGCAGAAATTACTTTTTTCATATTTATTGACTAGTCTTCAGTAATGATGCTTAGCTTAATACATTTTAATACATATAGAGGAAGATTCTCATCTGCTATAATTAAGTGTAGTTTGAAATCTGTCAAGCAACACCAGACCATATCAGATGAGAATGTGACCTATAACCTTTGTGCTGAATACGTCTGAAGTGTAATCTCACATGTGTGAACTTCAGCACTGTGTATTTTGGGTAGTCATTTCCAAGTACATTTGACATCCCATAACATGATTGTATATCATTAAGATAGCATTCAAAAGGGTATTATAGTGGTCATGGTATGTGTGGATATTAATCCTGGAAAACCAGAAGTCATAAAAGAAGATTAGTGTTTTCCACAGGCTTAAAAAGGTAGTCACAGAAACGTTTTATCATTGTGACATTTTCCTTTCCAGTAGCTTAATCACAGAATCTGGAGTTCTCTGTAGATATAGGAGAAAAGAAACCCTCAACCAAATCAGTCTGAAGGTATATTTTAGCAGACCTTTTCAGATACTCATCTTTGCCTGCTGTGACAAACTGACCTTTCAGTTTGACCAGACTTACCTCAGGAAATGGGACTTGTGATCACACTTTGTTTTTCTCTCTGTTCAAGTACATCTGGATGTGTCGCCATCCTGAACTAGTTGTCTCACTTCCTACAAACTTCCTTTAAGTAAGTGACCAATACGGGTGGTGCAACTACAGGAAAGGCTGCAGCTCAGCTCCAGTGTTTCTTCCAGACACAAGAGGATCTGCCCAGGAACAAACTTATAAATGTATAGGAAAAGGAAAAGCTTCAGCTGGATCTAAGAATCAGCCACCAACGTTCAAATCCATAAAATTCATACTTTTGTAGTTCCACACTTTTCATATTTTCTTCCCTGTGACCTGAAGAGCAGCATCTCTGCACCCCCTCACAGTCCTCACGTATATTTTGGGTGTTCCTGCTGCTGTTGTGTGCTTGTGCCTCTAGGTGGAACTGAAGGGATTGAGAAGACTTTTTGGTAGGACCTGTACAAACACACATCCAGTGTTTCATTCACAATTAGGATAATCTCTGCCTTGAAAAGTTTCTGTCTAAACAGCCAAGACATATTATTGAAAGAGAAACAAGCCAGTAAGTCAAACAGCTTGCTCGGAGTAGAAAAGCAGGGATTTATACAGACTTGAAGGTGTACTCATTAAGCAATCATTGACTCATTTCTACAGTACCCACCACCAGCACCTCCTCCTGAAAATGATGGCACTGTTTTGTACCACTTTCTAGCACTTATTTCTCTTGAACTGAAGTCCTGCTAAACTCTCAGTATATATTAAAAAAAATAATTCTATATTTAAATTAAACAGATTTTGGTTTCTGCATAATTTCCATTATTTAGAGGTGGTAACTGCACTTTTAAGTAAATTGCAGAAGAATGGGCAATAATTTTAAAGTTTGTGGACTGACCATGACATTTTATCTTTGTCAGTTTTTTCCCATTTAGTGAGGATTTAAAATTTGTTTAGAAATACTAGTGTTACAGATACCTTTTAACATATGCAAAGTAATAAGCTATAATCTAAATATTTGAGAGTTGCTAAGATACTTCTTATTATTGTTCCTCATTTCCATCGTTCTGTTTAGAAATAAACTCAACTGCATCCAAATTTAATGTTTTATTTTTTTATTTGTGATCACACTCAGAAAAAACAAAGATTTTGCTGCTTTTGGCATGGTCTGCAGGAGGAATCTAGTGAATTATTTAGTATTGCTGCATAGATGTCTACAAGAGAGATTTTTATGATCTTTTCCTATTGCATAGTTTGTGTGAGAAAGGGACAGAAAACAAGATGGCTTAACTTTGTCTTCTTTATAGGATACATTTATCTTCCAACATGTCAACATTTTTCATGGAAGTGAAATTCACTTGCTGGCCATTTCTCCTGTCTTTTTTTAGTATTTGCTTCCCACAAAGTCCAAGGAAACGAATGTTTGGTGCAGAATTTTGCGTAACACCTACAACATGACACGGAGGATTGTACAGACTCATTTATACAGCCTCTCTCAAGTGTGCTAAAGGCACTCGGGCTTATTTTGCTGCTTATGCATTGTGGTGCTTTACCAGTGGTGCTTCTTTAATTTCTGATTGAGTGGGTCATAGAAAAAAAAATCAACTGTTCCATCATGTGTCTGAGATTTTTCTCATAATATGTCAGGAGTAGGAGGTGGAGAATAGGAGTGGGAGTAGAAGGAAAAAGTCCCTGAGTTTTTTTTTGTGAAATCAGGAGCGTTAGTAACTAGAGCAGGTTGAGATCAGGCCCTTACAGTGTACTTCTTCAGCTCACAGGCATGCGGTATGTTTGTCTATACTGTCCTAAAGGTTCTCTCAGTTGTCAGGTGAAAGCTATCTAAGTTACTACAGATTTAATTCTTTCTCCTTCATCATTAGCTCAGTAAAGTCAGTAATGATCAATCCTGGTGAGGTTTAAAACTCCCATTTCCAATCCTAATTTCTCGAAAGGAGAAGCGGCATTTCTATTCTTCTTGTCAATCTTACTTTATTAAGGGCATCTTTCCACTGCAATCAGGAACCTGAAAGTGTGACATGGGCCACTCGTAACAAATACAGGCTGTGCTGAGGCAGGAGCAAATATCTCACTTACCTGTGGCCCTGGGTAAATGAGTAATAACCTGGCTGTGATAGTGGGCATTGGTGTGAGTTGCTCTAACTGACTGAGGTTATTCCCGAGCAGCTGGACCATCCTGGCAGCCGTGTTATATTTGTATGTTAGGCCAAGATAGAGACTGTCATGTGCTGCTGTTTCATAGTTGCAAGGCAGACATATTCAGATTATTCTAAAAGCTTGTTTGGAAATAATATTTCAAGCTGCAATTCTAATTTGGTCCTCCTTCTCTGAGAAATGCTTACTGCAGATTCAAGATCCTCTATAAATGTCTATAAATGCAGTTCAGAGCTTTGTCCCAGTTACACCAGTTAGCAATGAGACAACAGAACCAGAAAGCTGAATAAAACAGCTATTCTTCTCTCTTCGTTTCTCTTTTCTTTCTCTCTGCCATAATAACTGTATGAGCTACTGCAGATAAGAAAATGCAAAATCCATCTTCCTTGCTACAAGAAGTAGACAGATACTCTTTGCAGTGATTCAGACTACAGTCAACTTAGATTATTTGTATTTCTTGTATTAAGCATGAAGTCATGATAACTAACATTTTTTTTCAGCTATCAGGACTTTTCAGGAAATAATTTACTGTGTATTCATCGGCCCATTGCCAGCTTCCTTCCTGAGGGGTCCCTAGCTGCATGATTACCCTCCCTGTACAGCAAGCAATAAATACTCTGTGTTACCATTTAGAAGAAACTGCTGTGTATCTAGAAGGAAAACCAGTTAAATTAGATTTATTTATGAATACCAGAGAAATCACAAAAAATAACCTTTACATTACATATTAAATAAAATTACTTTAAAAGTCAGGCTGGAATTAGAAAAAAAGTGTGTTTGTGTTATGTGTGAATGTGTGGTTGTATTTTAAATGACTGAGATCCATAAAATACACATATATTCAGTGTGCTTTAAAACTACTTTCTGTTTCTTTCCTGAAATCCAGATATTAAAAACAACATAAATGATGCATTGCATTGACCTTCTCATTATTTATTATGTTCTATTTATGTCAGGAACAGGAAAATAAGCATTGTGTCCAAGGACATCATGGTAATTGTCTGTAAGAAGCTTCCCAATGACTTCTTGCACTTACAAGTTTCTAATATTTCCCTTTTATCACCAAAGCCTAGTAAACTCATTATTTCTGCATCATCCATACCATTCCTCAGCGCATGTAATGCACCAGGCGGCTGTGTCTTTTTCTCCTGCTTTTCTTACTTTCTGAGGACTTCAAGGCTGTAAAGGAAACAATACTTACAAACTCTGATTTGTTTCCAACAGAATAAAATAAGATTAGCCTTGCTGCTCCCTAAAGTTTCAGACTTTTCATCAACAAGGTGAAGGGTGCAGGCAGCGCTTCTGCACTTGGTGCCAAGGCACAGTGGGGGTTAGGGGCTCCCTGGAGTCCGGGGCCAGGAGCCTCAGGGGCTCCCTGCATGGTCCATCAGGGCAGGGCCTGGCAGCCAGGCCCCGTTCCACCACCCCAGCCAGGAGCAGGGCAGCCGAGGGGCACTAGGGCGGCCCCAGCCCCCGGCACCCCCTGCAGACAAGGACAGGCTGAGGCCAGGCCGGGATGTGTGTCCATGAGTGGACCTGGCTCAGCACGGCCCATAGCTGGGCAGGGCAGGGCTGTGGTGAGCTGGAGACCAGCCCTGCTGAGGCATCACTGGAGCAGGGGCTGATGGCCCCAGGGGGGCTGACGTGGGGTCCTGGGCCGTGGGCAGATGGGGGAACCCAGGGCAGGGAGCTGGGCAAGAACATGATCATCTAGCAGTGTCCTCAGGTCCCTGGCTCTTACCACTCTTTTCCTTAGCTATGGTTTCTCACCAGATCTTTGTTCTTTCTGGTAAGGAGAGAAGCTAGTCCTTCAGAGACAGGAATTTGTATCTCAGCAAACTGGCACTTTTCTGCAATACCTGGAAGGAACTTAGGAGAGAAATGTTTTTAGCACTGCTGACCTCCAGTTCAGCCTCTGGCTCTGTAAAATTTTTCGGGTGTTTGTGTAGGGGCAGGAGGGAAAAGTCATACAGAAACCTGCAGAAGTTGTGTGGGAAGAGATGAACATCCATGCATTATGTGGCACAGGTAGCAAAAATCTGATTTTAAAATTATCTTCTAATTTCTGTTATAAACCCGAGTTTTCATTTGTTTACAACTTTGTCTAAATATGACTGGACCGATTATTGTAGGTGCATCAGGTATTGGTCTCTGCCTGAAATGTAAATGGGGTAAAATTTCAGCCAAATTAGCAGTCATTTCTTAGTGTAGAATTTATGATTTTCTTTTTTCCTGGTGCCTAAAGTTGCATCTTTGAAATTATTTAGGTCTCGCACACTATGGCACAGGATATGCAGTGGCGTCACTGTCAAATACGTGTGTAGGCACCTCTGCGAAAAAATTATGCCATACGCAGCCAAGATAAGAATTTCTGAAAAATCTCGGATTCTGTTTATCATGTTGAGATTTATTAGTAGTTGATTGCTAAACTTTTTGAAGACTGCCTCTGTCCTAGACATTTCAGGTGTTCTTGAAATGATCTGTGATTGCACGAAAACATTGGTATGGAGCTTGGCTATAGGAAGTCAAAACAGGAAAACTGCTGTGTCTTGATGCCCAAGGAAAAAAAAAAAAAAAGCAGCCTAGCTGCAAAACCTGAGAGTGAAGAGAAGACTTGGGGGAGTTGTAAAGAGGGAACATTGGCATGGTGAGTAGGAGAGGGAGAGATGCTGGCAAGAGAAACCAAGTGGGAAGATTTGAAGCAGTAGAGGGGGAGGGAGTGAAAGGTGTTTAAGGGAGGGAGACTGCAACAGAAGTGGGGAAAGAAGAGCAGGGAAAAACAAACGCAGTGAAAATAAAACAATGTAACATGAGAAGGCTGTTACCACTGGAATACACTCCCCTCAGAAACTGAGGGAAAAAACAACATGATTCCTGAATTTTAGAGGGTTGTCAGTAAAATATAGTGGGATTTCAAACTAGGAAGTTGGGAGGAAGTCTTGCTTGTTTATCTTTTGAACTTAAAAAGCTCCATAAACCTAAAAATCTCTAAAATAAAAGAATGGTATTATTTCATTTGCCCACTTGAGTTCTAGAAAGTTGGAAAATGCCAGGCCTGAAGTTGTCTGTGTAATCTTAATTCAGTCATTTTGCACATATGTGCTTTGGTGCAGTTTTGAATTACATAGTCTTGTACTTCTTGTTTACTGTAAGATACCTACTTCCTCAGTGCATAGAGCACGTGTCCTGTGAAAAAAAATGCAAAGGGCTCTGAGGGGCATATAGGACAGAGTGTTGCTGATTGCCAAGAGGAGCAGTAAGTGCTGCCCAGGAGCTGGGTAGTGGCTGTGGACAGAAATACTCTGCATGGAGAAGGAAGCGATCATAGAAAATATCACACGATTTCAGCAGAGGAAAGAATAACTCCATATCTAAGGGAGTTGAAGGTTGCTATGGAGAATTAGATTCTTATCTTCCTTCTGTCCTCCCTGCGCTGAGTCATTTCAATCAAAGTCTTCACAGGTGGTGTTTCTTGTATGGTCCTCAACCATTGCTCATTGCAACTCATCCTCAGGTCCAAATCTTTGAAATAATTGACTCTTACTTTTGCTTGCCAGTCATGTGTTCCAAAACTCATCCTAGTACTATGATTAATTATAATTGTTAATAAGTATTTATTACAGAAGTTCCTAGAGACTAGTATAGGTTCCATTGCATTAAGAATTTAAAAAGTGATAATGTCTCTACTCCAAAGAGATATTGTCACTGTTTAAATACCTAAGACAGGGAGACCACAGGCAGGGAGGCAACCAGGGCGGTGGTGGGGTGGGGAATGATTTGCTCAAGGTCACTCAGGAGGCATTTAATGGCAGTGCCGGAATGAGATACTGTTAGAATCACAGGAGTTCTGCTGCTAGGAGTCATTTGTTTAAAAAGATTGCCATGCATTTAAATAAAATGATCTGTAATGGAAGCCTGTCACCTGTGATCTGAGCAAAATAATTTATTATGCAAGAACCATACAGATAATTTACAATAGTTCTCCTGTGCTTTTAATGTATAGTAACTGTAATCATGGAATTGCTTCTGAAATCTCTTTTATGCTACTTGGCACTCCATATGGTAGTTGGATACTGCAGGAAAAAATATCCTCCAGGAATCATTGAGCCAGGCTTTAAGCCAGGCAATCTCCTCTAACACTTTCAGAGCAAGCCATACTATAAAAATGTAAATGTGGTAGCAATACTTCTTCTTCATGCCATTTTTCAAAAGGTAAATGTAAGTGTTGTTCAAACCACGGTGCAGCTTGAGAGCATTTGTAAAGGACATAAAAAATCTGAGTTACTCTGTGTAGGTGGCTTTACACACCTGTAACTGTGAAGGCTCTCTGATTCAGATATATATCATTCAACCACATCAGTAGAAAGACTTAGAGTAATTGCAGCTCCACACAATTTTCTTTCCTCTTCCTCCTCTCCCCCTACTTCTATTTTAGACATCTTTTGTTGCAAGCACTTGGGCATTCTCCCTTCCTGAGGCATTTGGGTAAACGTTACCTACCGAGAGCTGTGGTTTTCTAGTGTGTTCACTGGCATAAGTGAAGCAGATTACAACAAATAACAGATGCGGTAACAGAGAGAGGGGCGTGGTGAAACGGAAAGGAAGGGCACAATAGGAAGAGAATGAGGAAGAAGATATACAAGTACTGGGAAGGAAAAACTCAAATGACAGAAGTAAAATGAGAAGGAAAATTGGGGGGAGGGGGAAATGGGAAGGAAAATTAGGAAAAGTAGGCCAGAAATGTGATAAGTGTGAAACAGAGAGATCCAGCTTTGAAGAGGGAAACAAGAACTGCTATTGCAGCTATGGAGTAACCAGATTGGTGCCTCAGATCCCCTTTTATTAAAAAAAAAAACCAAACAAAACCCCCAAAAACCCCCACAGTTAGTGCAAATTTATCTTTCCTGTGTTGTGAGGGATTGGAAAATTATTATTAAGTACACGAGCAAACACTGAAAGTGTATATGCTTATGTGCAATCCTGAAAAGGAGGAAAGAGAAGGAATGTCAAAAGGGAGGCAAGAAAGAGAAATTGAGAATAGAAAAGAGAGGACAGGCTGCTGAACAAGCAAGAGATCAGTAGAAAAGGGAAGAGTAAATAGAAGGGGAAAGAAAAGAAACAAGGTCACCAGCCCTTCCCTAAAGCGTTAAGAGGAAATGAGTCAAAAGGGTGTGAAGACTAAAAGGACTGTTCTCTCAGAAAGTAGGAATGAGGAGTGGGAATCTTGCAGGAAGAAGCTGGTAGAAAGAAACTACATTTTCCCTTCTAAATTTCAAATGTCCAGTTTACTCATTTGAACGGGTTTGACCTGAGTGAAGCCAGAGCTTTTTTCTTTTGTTTTTCCCCTGTAATTTACACATGAAGCATTTAGAGGAATCAGTACCTAGTTTCAGACCTTATTGTTTACATTACATTTACATTGTTTACATACTGCAACAGTGTTTTCCCAAGTAAAATACACAGATTATATTCAAGAGCTGGAACTGGCAAAGTAAAAGGGATCTGCCCCTGCCCTGTGCTATCCCTGATCCCCTTCCCTCCCTGTCCCTCACTCTCCTTCTGGACTCTTATGCTCTGAGTTCCCCTGCTTGCTTCCAAAAGTCTTCATTGTATGTAGATATGTACCAAATGAATATGCCATTTTTCTGATCTTCTCATTCTGTGGTTAATTGCTTCTTAATATTATCTGAGTATTTGTTACATCCATGAGCATCTTTAAGAGGAACTGAAATGACTTTTAAATAAAGGAATACAGAACAATACAATCCTAGTAATAAACATAAATGCATTTTAAATGCCCTGTTTATTTCTTTGGAGTCAAGCAATCTAATTGGGTTTGATTTCCTGATGGAGACATATACCAGGAATGTTACACCCTTCATATATGCTGCAGTTACTTTGGGCTAAAATTCAAATTCAGACTCAAATTGAGAGGAAGAAAAAAGAAGGGGCGGGGGGAGGGCAGGGAGCAGGCATGTATTTACTTTTTTTTTTTTAACAGAATGGCCTCTGTTGAAACTAAAGGGTCTGAGGAGCACAAGCTGTTTTAATGGTATTGCCCTGCTTAGTTTTTGTTCTGTAGCCACAGAAACTGTCAAGTAGTAAGGCTCATTTAAATAGAGTTATCCTGCCCACGATTTGACTAAACCATTTTTGGTGCAGGGCATGTCTAGGTTTCAGCAGGCACTGCCAGTTCTCAGTTCCCAGCTGTTTCCAGGAGTGTTCCTCAAGCACGTTTCCAGCCCATGTCCTGTACCAAGGCCAGATATGGCCATGCACACACCATCTGTGCACTCTGCTCCTCATTGTGGAAACCATGTGAATTCCAGAAAGGAGCCATGGTGCAAGTAAATAGACACCCAGTCTGGATCATCAAGGTACCCAGGCACCAGGGTATGCCGACTCACCTCCACAACTGCGCATAGGAGCCGATTCAAGAACTCGAGTCCTTTAGCCAGATGCGATATGGCAGTTTTGTGTACTGCAGCCTTCACCACTGTGATTCTGCCTGGATTTCTAAACTGAAGTTTAATGTGCAGAATGTGTCTCAATACTTCCTTATTAACTGCTGGGACCTTAAGGATTCTAATTTTTCCTGCAGAGGGTACTGAATGCCTAAGTCACAATAAGAATGCATGTCTCAGACACTTTAGTTATTTTGGAAGTTGCAGAGCAGAGATTCAGTGTTGGGAATGGCTTTTAAGTGTTGTATGCTACAGCAGCAGTTCACAGTCCTGAACTCTGGTCTTGGCATGTTCAAAAAAGATCAGTTGCTTTTACGTTGAAGTTTGCTCTTTGCATGTTCATTTAGTAATTTGCTTCCTTAACTTATTTTGTACTTACATACACGTGTTTCTTTGAAAGTAATTTTTAAATAACTTTAGTGTGAAATATTACCTTTAAAATGTACCTCACAATACACATTTTTTAGAAATTTTCACTGTAGAAGTCCAATAAAACTCTTAGTACTAGTAGTTTTGCCCAGATTTAATGAATTTTTGTTTAATTATAAATTAAGAATGGGAATTATTGAGTAATATAAGCTCCATCTAGAAACAGATTAGGTTTGGTATTTAATAAATACCCTGATCAATCTTTGTGGATAATTCTGCTGCTTTCTTGTAAACCTCATTATGCTTTTGAAGGAACATATTTTTTTCCACATACAGGTACTGAAAAGTCATATATAGAGAAGCGTTTCTGTTAGTTACATCTGGAGTAAAATGCACAGCAGTGAAAAAGAATTAAAAGGATTCTGTAGAATAATGTCATAGAATTTCAGGTCTGTTGCTAACAAATCTTGTCAACTTTGCTCAGTCCACAAGTTCAGTGACTTCTTGTAGACTAAGAGAGGGTCCAATAAATGTTCAACTTGGTTTCTTAGAAAGAACCTGGATATTTTCTTTTTCTTTTAAAATATATTTCTGCTGGTCTTAAAATTTCCACAGACTACATTATGGTATCAGAAATACTTATATTGTTGTTGTTAAGTAAAAGACATACAGACATGCTACAAATAGAGAAAATTCACTAATAGATAGTCAGATACAATACATATACTATCATTTTTTACAGTGTCTTTTCAGGACAGGACCATACTTTAAGGATTTTAGTCAATTAATTATTATACTGGGGAACATATTCAGCTATAGTTTTGCAGTCTTAGTTGTCTAGGGATGCTACAGGGATCTTCTGTGTCACTACACCACCTTTAGTCCTTTCTCCTTTTAAAACTTTAATTCCAGTGATATTCCCATGGATCAAGGGAATCCTGCTGTAATTGTAATGGACATGTAATTTTGTTTCAGATATTTGGCCTGTAATGAGCATAACTAAAACACATTTTATTCTTCAAGCATTATAGATAACATTTTAGGAAACTCTTAGGACTAGCTTTTAATTTGTATATCCAATCAAAGCAGGTTTGATGGCAAGTGCATGACTGAATGTTAAACACAGAGATTCTCTACGGATGTAAAAGGGGCTGTTTTAATATGTTCTTTTATCCATGGTTACATAGCTGAGTTTTAAATAGTCTGCAAATCTCTCCCTAGACATACAAGTACCTGGCTTGCTAGACAAGCATTTTAAGTAATTATACATCTGAATTCAATGATTTGTGCTCACAACTAGATGCATAAAATCGTGTCACAAAGATGATTGCAGGCACAAATTAGAAGTCAGTTGTAAAGGATTGGCAATAAATGTTTTCTTACAATAAATTGCAAAGTTCCTTTCAAACTTTAAGCTTCTTATACATGCATTACAAAATGAAAGAAACAACTGCAGATATATTTAGAAGTGCAGTAAATATAGTGAGATGGAAGTAACTGTTGTTGGGATGAGGAATATGGTATCGAACTTCAAAGATAACTTCATGTATGCTTCAGCAGGCCTGGTTTTCTTCCAGAGTACATGGTGTGAAGCTAACAGTGCTAAGTTCTTGTCTGATTTAAATTTGTGCAAATGGCCCAGATCAACTGCACATACTTGCAACAGATAAAACTCAAGCCCAACACTTTTTTAACTGTTTAGTTTTATTCTTCCACAAAGAGAAGAAAAAGAATGGAGAAGTGTATTAATACAATATGTTTTCAGCTGAGAAGTGTAAGGAGTTACCAGTATGCAGATGACAGTGGAATCAGCTATGAGAGGACTGGGTTGACAACATAACATACATATATCAGCTGATTAAAAAAGAAAGAAGGGCAGATATAACCGATTTCTCCCATTTGAGAAGTTCTCTGGTTATAACCGACTAGATTTGAGAGCTGTTAATAGTCAGAAATAATGGTTATTCAGGAAGGGGTCGAGATATTAAATTGAGAGCTTCTCCATCGTCAGTTCCAGTGAAAAGATTTGTAACAATTTTTCACTGTCTGGTGGTAGAATCTGGCTAGGAGCAACAGGATGGGACAGTAGAACTTGCAAAGGTTATGGAATGTCATTACAAATACTGCAGAGCAAAGAGGCCTTACTTTGTTTCTGTTGAATAAGAGTTTGATTGCCCTACCCATCTACAGTTACAGTCAGCTTGGAAAACAAGGAGACCAGTAGCCTCTCACTTTGGCAGGACAAGACTTGGTGTCTAAAGAGTTTTCTTCTAGCTCATTATTTTGTTTTGTGGATCAAATCATACTTCATCATCAGATAGAAATCCATTTGAGAACTGATGCTATATGCCACAAATATGGGTCTTCTCACACCCTAAAGAAGTGATCTGAGCCAGCTATTGATTCAAAGTCATGCTCCCAAAATGTATAATATAGTTAAGTATATCTTTTAGAAACAATTGGCATATTCAAATCTAATTTATGCACACATTAGATCTCTAAATGCATGATGATGCACAAAATTAAATGGGAATATAAAATACCAGCAAGTTTCAATTTACCACATTTGGATGATGTATACTCAGGTTTATGTTGTATACCTTTTAGCCTAAGCTCTGAGCCAATTGTCAGTGATTGAAAGTGATTAGTAGAATTTTTTTTAAAAGAAAAAGTTTTGAGGAAAAAAGGCATTAGAAAAGAGATAAAATTAGTAATGTCTAAAAAAATTGAAAAAGCAAACACCTTTTTAAAAACCTGTTGTCACAGAAAATATATATAAACTGAGGCCGAAAAGATCTCTTTCACGTTATATTTATAATGGGGAGTAAATAACAGGAAAGGAGTTGCACTGTATGCACAACTAACACTGACACAAGAGCAGATGACTATAGGAAGTTCATTAACATTTCACATTGAAAATTCAAGAAATTAAGTTCATAAAATCATAGAATCCTGTTAGTTGGAAGAGACCTCTGGATGTCATCTAGTCCAACCCCCTGCTCAAAGGAGTCCAATTAAAGCAGGTTGCTCAGGTCCATGTACAGTCAGGTTTTGAATAGCCCCAAGGCTATAGAAACTCCACAATCTTTCTTGGCAACCTGGTCCAATGCTTCATCACACTCATGCTCTGGAAGAGCCATCAGATGTGAGTGATTGTGTGGCAATTAAGAATGACAATTAGCATACTTAATCTCAAGAGAGTGTTGATATACTTGTAAACAGATACAAACGTCCATAGATCAATGTTCAGAATATGCCACCCGACCCTGCATCCTATATATCTATGAAAGAAGACCCTTTAAAAGCTCGTTCGTGAAAATGTTAATGATATACTCCAAACACAGGCAAGAATGACATGCTGTCTTTGAGATCAAAAGAATTACTGACTTCAGTAAACCTACAGATGCTCATTTATAAAAACTTATAGATGAAGGAGAATGTACTAGATGAATAGAGAAAAATAAATGTGGTACAGATTTCCAGAAAAGAAAAGATTGATACTGACAACTATGATGCCATAAATATTATTTGAATGCCTTGTAAAGCAATGAAATAAATATTCCACCATTAATAGCTGGGATAAGAGAGCCGTGAACAGTAGGCAGTGAGGCTTTAGAAGAACTGTATCTCATCAGTCAAACTTCATTGCTTGTTTTGATGCAATTACAAAATTAATGGGCAGTGGGAATGAAGTAGATCATATATATTTGGATTGTAGTGAAGCATTTGATATAGCATCTTGGAATTTTCAGTTTTAAAATTTGATTCAGTACTGCCTTCGATAAGATCATGACCATGCAGGCTGTGAACTGCCTAAATGAGTGGAAAAAAAAGAAATAATAAACAGCAACATATTAAGAGGAGGAATCTAAAAGAGTTGGCATTTGTTAGCAAGAGTTGGCATTTGTTAGCAAGATTTGGCAAGAGTTAGATTTGTTTAATGTCTGTATTAGTAAGCTGAAAGAAAATGTAAAGAGCACACTAATGAAATCTGAAGATAGTATTAAATTGGAAGGAGTGTGCATGTCATTAAAGAAAAAGATAAAGTGGAATTTGACAAGCTACAGACGTGGTAAAACTGAAAAATGTTGTTTGTCTTAGAAATGTGAAAGCCTGTTCACCTTGAGCAAATAATCTGAAACACTGGTATGTTGGAAGATATGGGTATTTGTAAGTCACAAGAAAGCAGATAAATTCAGAAGATTCCATGATGTATTACCATTGGAATGTATAAAAGTGATTTTACAGGATAGTAACAATAGTTTCTCCACACGTGCATGAAAACAAGTTGCAATTCAGGTGATGGAACTAGGCTGGAAGAAATATGGCAAAACTAGATGCATTCAGAGGAAAGGATAAACAAAGAGGCCAGAAGGAATGATGTGCAAGCAGTGACTAAAACAGGACAGAGTTCAGCTTGTTCACCGAAAATCTTACAATTAAAAGATGACAGAACATACTTAGGACAAACTTGCCACGTTTTCTGTATTTTCCAGTGATGAGAGCATACCTTGAATGGACATTGGATCCCTTGACTAGACTTTGCCTAAGACATTTTAAGATTATAAGGACCATTCTTTATTGTTCTTAGAAAACATAGGATCTCAAAAAGTTGTATTCATGAAGAGCAGTTATGAATCAAGTACTGATCTTGTGCTCTAATTGGTGAAAATATCTACCATCAGCAAGGGGAGTAAAGTAAAGAGAAGTACCATGTATAATATTAAGCAATGCAAGAAATTTTAAAAGATTACAATTTATAAAAAGGAAAAGGAAAACACAAATGCACCATTACAGCAAACTGTAGTTCCTGCTGGATCCCTAGGAAAAGTCCTTGCGAAAAAGTAATCTCAGTCTTAACCGTGTGTCTGCTCCTCCTCTTTTCAAGAGTCTGTAAATACCCAATCTTCTTTCAGACTGCCTGCTAGCTGAGCTGTCACACTGTCTGTCGTACCTTAGAAGAGGTTTTA